>JAYRBW010077818.1:0-24437 GCA_036023295.1 Invenusta paracnida | reverse complement strand
ATATAATACTACAGAGAATGTATAAATATTGTTAAATATGGACAAAACGGCGATTTTTTTGGGGTACCCCTATATAAATAAATCGATTAATTATATACAATGGAATTAGTATATTGCTTAAAACAATCGCAGAACAGTTATATATTGCGATCACTTCCATAAGTAAATGTTGCTTTTTATTGAAAACAATATAGTAGTTTGTCAGGATAGAAAGAAGTAACGATTGAAGTGTATCAAAATATTAGGACAATATTGTTTATTAATACACCCACAACTGACATAATCATTGCCAGATTTAATAAGTAAGTTTGTGTCATGTACGTGGAAGTTGAGAATACTAATAATCTAAAAAGACAAACTTTTTTAAATGCTTTATTGGAGATATCGCTTACCGATGTCCTTTAAAACTCACCCAGTGACCTGATATAAACTTTATATTATAACTAGGATACTGCTGTAACTATTGGGGACGGGCACACAATATAAGTGAAGCAAAACGAAATGGATAAATTGGGTGTTAAGTTGGAGTATAAGAGAGGCATCATGAGTGAAAATGAGATACACTTGTAGTAACCGAACCTGCTATATATACTACCATGTATAAATATATATTACAGTGTCGCATAATTCATAATTGCTGTAATGACATACATGTAATATATACACACATATATATGTAGTATTAATTCAGACTTGCCCGCTAAATATATATAAACTTGGGTAAGATTACAATAGATTGTTCCAATAAGTCATGTCACAAGATATATACTAAACGTATGTCACATCCGCAAAAAGGACTGCATATACATGGAAAGTGTCAAAAAAGTAACAATTGATATGTGTCTACGTACTTATCTTCCGTATATTTAAGTATTTATGTAGTGTAATATAATATGTATCCCTTCAATAAAATATATTACATATCATGTACGTATTTAGCTCAGATCATCTCGAATTTTAAGCATAGACTCAGGACAAAGAGACACAATGCCAAAAAGGTTGTGTTTTTGAGTTTCTTAAGTTGAATGCATTATTCATCAGTTTGATCTCCTAAATCTGATAACTATCAACTTAAATAACACAAAAAAAGGAAAAATCGCTCGCTCGACTAAATGGAGTAATCCAATATGCAGCAGTGTTATACAGTGTTATAGATCTACGTAGTCCTGCAAATAGAGCATAATAGATTATTTCAAATATCTTCGTTGCAATTAATCTCGAAAAGACTGCAGAAGCACTCTTATGGAGTGTGTACTTTAATAAATATCGACTATAACTGTATCAATAACATTTAAAATAGTTTCATGTAATGTAAAATATTGTTCCTTAAATACCCATACATAATCTTGGCATGTGTACATACTGTAAATGTATTTAAATATAAACAAAAAAGATTGTTTCGTGTGCACTTTAATATTTAACAATGTTTATGACATATCTTTATAAATAAAGGTATTGTTTTTCGAGAAGAGAAAACATGTAATTTACGTTTATTTGTAATTTTCTATATAAATTCTTTATAATTTTTTTTTTAAATTAGAAGATATCACCATGCAATAAAATGGCGTAACTTGATTTTGGTCACTTTTCAGGCGAGGGTTAAAATTTAACAGAATCTAAACGTACAGTTGTTTTAGCAAATGATTTGTTTTAACTTAGTATAAGCTACTGTCTATTAATTATATTACAAATAATTAAACATAAGTATTTTTCGTGGTATAATGTATAATTTTAACCTTTTCCAAGTTACGCCAATTTTGAATGACAACGATAATATATGCAAATTAAATTTCCCGATAAAAAAATATTGAGCTGGCTCAAGCAAATATGTCCCGCCACTCGAGAGTTGGGTTATGTACTGAATGTATAAATAGACAGTTCGTCATATAGATCCCATGCTACATGCCAGTCATAAATAGTGCAGTCTCAAAATAATAGTAGGTTTAGAGGAAATAATCGTCTAGAGTTCGTTTATTTGACAGGAAACAAGATAGAGTATAATAGGAGAAATTATCAAGTTGATCTTAAATATCAATGAAAAGTAGCTAGTTATAGTATGTTGAAATTTGGATACAAATTAGAATTTAACAAATTCTGTAAATTCAAATCCCTGAAATTGTTGAAAGTGTTAATAACTTATAGTAATTTTCATATCCCATATGGATTTGAGATAAATATAATACTTTAATTGATTATTATACATATACGAGCATTGTCTGTTTAACTCTTGAAGTCCATGTTAAAGTTTGTATATTATACAATATCTTTAATATATCTTATGTCATAGTATTTCTCCACTTTAGAAAACTGATTGTTCTCTCTGTGGATATCGCAAAGAATGCATCACTTAAAAACAAGAGTTTAAAAGAACATGGTTTAACAAAATAAAGCCTATCCCCAAATTTTATTTGATGGTAGCCTATAATTTCTTCTATAAAATTATATTTATAAATAATCGAATTTGCCTACATCTTCATTTAAGATCAATATAAAACTATAACATAAGATTGGATTGGATTATACGCTTCGGTAATCAAATTATTTTGTTAATTTAAATTTGTTAAAGTGACCTTGCAATGGTAGATATCAGTAGTTATTGATAAATAGTTCAATTCGAATTTATTGCTAGATGTCTGCGTCAAAATGACCTATTTTGTTTGGTTTCATCAGATATAAAATGCTTCAACATAAAAAAATGTAGTGTTTACCTAAGAAAGAAAGGTATGTTTGCAACAACACAAAAAATAATTTCACTTAAGTATGCGATATCTCATTTAGTTAATAAATGAACAACTTCCTAAATTAATTGTGTCTTTTTCAGAATGATCTTTATCTTCGCCCAAGCATTTAATTGCACGTTTGCTGTTTTCGTAGCTATATTTAAAAAATATTTAAACAGTTACAAAGAATAATGAGTTTATTTAATGTATTAAATATGTAAAATATATATTTAAAAAACCTAATTTCAGTGAAGTAAATAAGCAGACCAATTTTAACTTCACATAAATTAATATTATCCATCTAGAAAGTATTTTGACTTCATTTTTAGTACAATAGCAAAACTACGTTTTACGATGTACTCTGTACGTCTTCTCCTGAAGTTTTAGAATTCTCTTTTATGAAAAATATCGTATAAGATCGTCAAATTAAGATCATTTTTATAGTTGTATCAGTCAATTGGTCAATGGTATAATATTACGAAAAACACTAAGCTATCTTAACTTGGTTTCAATACGGATATAAAATACGACTAGTACCAAACACAACACTTTATGAATTAAAATAATATTTATCAAGATATGTTATAAAAAGTTTCAATAATTCACCAATCGAAATGTATCATTTATTTCTGTACATAAACAATAATGTTATGCTTTATATACAAAATATGTTTACATAATAATTTGCATGTCCCTTTCTTTTCTAACAATAAATACGAAAGTTAGGACCACACCAACAATTTATAAAACAATTTACACAAAAAATAATGAAATACTGTTAACGAAAACGCATATAATATTTACAACTAGAAATAATTAAACACCATTAAAGAAAAAGATATGAATGTATGATATGGTAAAAAATAAAAATAAAAACAAGCACAAATGACTTGAATAGGATATACATATGTACATCAGTGACGTACATATATTAAAGTCAACATTCTAGGTGAATAAGTTGGCGAATACGCCTGCACATTAGACTGCTACATTACATTATAATCTTCAGATTAATGATACGAAAAGGACTCACCCATCACGATCCTGGCAGTTTATATTGAGTCGTGAATGCTTTCCACCAGATCCCAAGAGGAGTGTTTCTGAGAGGAAAGAAAAGGAAAAGATCAAGCTGATGAGAAAAAGTGACTAAAGACACAGTTAGAACGGGCAGATCAATTAACAACAGTTGACAAAGTCGTCCTATATTTTCTCTGTCACGAATGGGTTAGACATATTTGTTAACTGGTGTGTGATATGGTCAACAACTAAATTAACAGAGCAGAATTGATGAATATGGAAGGCTGTGGGAAACTGCGCTCTGGCACGATGTACAACTGCTTTTACATTAACACGCACACCACAAAAATAGAGCATAGAATGTATTTCTTTAGCTACATTATTACCACCCATAGCTAATTGCTACATTCCACAGATCATTATATGCGGTAGGTAAATAAATTTGAAAAAAATGTCACGAGTAATAAAATACATGCATATATGTGTGTTTTTCCTTTATCTTTATAAGTTTCCTTTAATATTATTCAAACTACTCTTGATACGTAACGTTTATAGCAAACAATAAAATTGAGACAGATTATTCAGTGATATTGAGTTACTTTAGAAGGGCGACAATTGGTACTGATTTTTCTGTGCTACTAGAATTAAAGAAAAACAGCCATTGAACTTAGAAATGATACAATGAAAAACCTTAATTATTCGTTTTTAACAAAATTAAAAGCATCGTTTTTGCATCAAAGAAATATAAATCAATTTACAGACAAATATAAATGATACAATCGCGCAGTCTACATAAGGTATCCAGAAAATAAATTGCATCTATCATAATGAATTTATAGATTAAAGAATTTTCAGTACATTCACTTATATACATGTAAAAAACTAAATTGTTGAATAAATATTTTCAACGTATTATACTACTTATTATTACTACTTATTATACTACTTATTATAATACTTGGTTTATAAATAAGCAGTAATGGCTGGATATGACTGTAGTATACGGCCAGGCGTAATAAACACAAGTTTTATAAATAATTTTCTCAAAATATTTTCATATATTCCAATTTTAGTGAATATAAAGGTTAATATATATATATTCCCTTTACCAAATTAATATTTTTTCTTTGTTCTATTTCGAAAACGTAATAATTAATGAAGTACTAATTGAAATTATACCATTGTATTTTCGATATACTCCACTGAGTAAATTACCAAAATAAAAGACTTAAAATTTGTAAAATATAACTATAGCAATATTAATTACAATATATATATATACATAAATATGTATAATGACGACTAACTCGTATTTTATATATAAAATTGATACAAACAGAAATTTTAATTTTATTGCCAAAATTACTACAACTACTTTTAATGGTATATAAACCGTCTTAAATGTATCACAAAAATTAATTATTATTAAATTTAATGCAAAAGTTTCTACAGCAAAATTTTAAATGAGGGTGAAAATATATAACTAAAAATTAAAAAATTTCTTCTACATCTGTTAGTGAAAAGTTAAATGAAATCATATATCACTGATTTACCATATTCATAAACGATATTACCAAGTGGGTTATAAGAAAAACGCCAAAAGAGATAATGAAATTGAATTTATCAGTGGGAAAAACGTTTCACAAATTTATATGTACCTTTAAACATAACCTTCAAGAGCTTCGGCCATATTGCACAGATCAAGTTGAAAGACTTGTATAGTAAAAACAAGAAACTCTCATGTATTTATGATAACTATAAGGTGTCAAGCCTAACAGGTATGCATGATAAAATCAATTATCGATGTGGTAGAGATTCAAGCAAATTTTGCCTACTATCATTGCCAGTTTGATCGGCATATTTCGGAACGATGAACTCTTCAACATTACCTTTCTTTTGCTATCGGCTTATGAGAAACACTCTTTTCTCCGTCAATGTATTTCCGGAGCACATTCGCTAAAGTGTTTTACCAGCGAGTGATAAGAAGAATTTACGACACTCATCCGGTGGTGTAGACGGCGTTTTCTACTATTGAAAGAACGGCACAAAATTCGCAGAAATGACTACTATATACCACTGTGTATATTGCTGCACAACAAATTATTTACACCAATGCCAAACAAGAAGATGGCCCAGGGAAGAAGAGTGTATGTATTATATCATCATCAAACGTACATGTACTTACAACAGAAGATACACTGCAGGTATGTCTGTTGCGATAGCACCATGTATAGCTGATTTAAGAGCAATTCGCTGTGCGGACAAGAATCACAGGTGTGCAATAGTGTCAAAAAGATAGTTTGGCAGGGAATAAAGTGAAGGCACACCGCAGATTATGAGGCAAGATATTCAACGTAGTAGTAGCCCACGATAAAGCATTGTTTATATTAAATTACTTATCCACATAGAGAGTTCAAGAAAGCCGATAAAGCAAAGTGCCGAAAATTAGGGCCCTGTTTTTCCCGCGATCTATCTTCCAATAAATAATAATATTACGGAGTACCGGTAGAGTATAAAACGATTAGCTACATCAATACTAACCGCAAGTTGCAATTTATTAGTCTGCTGATTTGATCGTTAAAATTGGAAAATAGATCACATAAAATGCTAAATGATACCTGTATGATAATGTAGTAATATTCCCATCCATAAAAATCTATTTAATATAGCTATTTTATATACCATTAAAAGTCTTTTAACGAAATAATAAATATCTATTTTTTATGAATATAAAATACATATCATCAAATATATAGTCATAATACATTATCCTTTACTTAGAGAATACTCAGCACAATTTTGAATATATGCATATTCAAAACCCCACTGACCTCACTGAACTTCTGAGTCCATGTGCACTGCATTTAGCAATATCTTTTAACTAAGTTTTGCCCTGCTCCCAATTAATCATTCCCTGATAGGAACCAGAGCAGAGGTGAAGTGTTGAGTGTCCAATAAAGTTGTCTGAATTATACATTAACGTCACCGCTTGCTGACAGAAATTCCTGAGCTTTGTGTTCTGATGAAGACGGGAAATTCTACTTCAGACCTACTTAAAGGTAAATTCAATGAATGTTGCATTCTGATTCCTCTCAACCGCTGTATATAACACTTTCGCTTTTGGCAGTGAAGGTTTGTTTCATAATACATTAATTTATTGTGCTGTAAGGGGTGTATAATATTGACAAATATAGTGATATCGATCAAGCATTTATTTGATAAATATATATATTATACGAATATGTAATTAAAAGATTGATCTAATAGTTTTAAAATTGAAATATACATATACAAATTGAGAATTCGAATATTTATTCCTTTTTAGATAAGAGTAACGCGAAATAGATGTCACATGAGCGAAAACATAGTGGTGTGGTTAATATTTAAAATTCTAAGATATTTTTTATAAAAAAGACCTTCATCATAGAATCTAAAGGTATTCATAAAAACTATTAGATTATTTTGTTTATATTAATATAACATTAAATAAACAATAACTAAATATCGCATGCTTTTTACGTAAATATAGAAAGCAAACCTTTTTAATATAGGCATAATAGTCGTGCATTTAAAAAAAATACTATAGATTATTAAGAAGAAGTTTATAGAATGATTTAAAACGATTTTTTAATAGAAATCATCTTATAAAATTATTGAGTTAATTAATTACCGCCAATTATTTCTAAATAGTAATGTATAATCATAATCCCAATTAAAATTTTTTAAATTAAAATAGCATAAATAAATATTTGTATAATGTATAACTTTAAAAATTGTAAAATACCTGTTTATTTCTTGTTTAGATGACTATCCGTAAAATAAGACACTTAGCGGGTTTTTGGTGAATCAATTTAAAAAAATTTGATATTACCAATTGAAACTATTAATAGTTGTCATGCATGTAAATCTTCTTTGAAATTTAAACAGTAAAATACTGAAGTGCTTCCTCTAAAGAGAGAACTGATCTCATGAGAAAGGAAGGACACTTGAACGATTATGGGCGATTTATTGGTGTGGAAATACGCTATTTTGTCCCCTGGTACAGATCCAAGACATAACCATCTCTGAAACACCTCCTATAAATGATTCTTCTGTGTTGAATACTTTGGCGTGCAAAGAGAGGAGAGTATATTTTTGGTTAAATGGCCGCCCTGATGGAAATTTAGTGAGGTTTCACAACTATTTGCAAAAACAGGCAGTTCTCTAAATATAAATATATATATATATAACAACTGTTATGGCATGCTTCAAATGCTTCAAAACTATTTATATTTATATTTGTATAGTAAAGGCATAAAACCAGAATAGAAAGGCAGAAATTAAAAATAAGTTTATATACACCTGTAATAAATCGACAATTTACGGCATAAATAGTAATAAAAATACAACATATTTCAGCTGCCTTTCAATCAAATTTATGCATTGCTTATATGTCGATTTCTTAAACAAATGCATGTGGAATAGTCAAATACAGAAAACAGAGGAATTTAAAAAGAAGAATCCATGGTAGAATGATAAAAATTAGTATATTTAACTAATTAAAGGAATAAAGCCCTATCTTTAGTAATGATTAGTTTTGAAAAGAATGGTACACAGACATATTATTCTAATATGACATAGTTTTGGGATACTCGCGTGAATGGTTTATGACGTAAAGAATATGTTGGAGAGTTATTCACGATTTCAAAAGTGTATCAATTACCTGTGCACAGAAGTATACTTATCAAATAATTCTTTAATATATTCCGTATATTTAAAACATTTGTTTAATTATTTATACATTTTTAAATATAAATTAAAACTGGCTTGTTTCGTAACACGGTAAAAAAATTAAAATTAGAGTTTCACTGAAAATCTTGATGCACACAAGTTTAATAAGATCCATTAAATATTTGTATTGCTAACTTATTTTATTTAGCTATTTTCCTTATAAAAAAGTGAAATATTTATAAATAGTAATAATAATTTTGTAATCATTAAATGAAAATAAACAAAACATGACGTACAAATTTGCAATATTACCTGATTTAAAAGTAATATATATTAGGTACGTATAATAAGTATGTTAGAATTACACTCTATAGTCATCAATTATAAAAATATATCAAATTATCATCGAATAAATCATTGGGTATATCTGTAGTTTCAATTTTACCAACAGGTCAAAATGATTTAATGAAATTTATAAATAAATATAATAAGTACGTTTTGTAATTATCTCAATTATCAGTAAATTTCAATGCATTATGATCAAATTTAAACTAATAAAAATAGCACTAGTAATTAGTTTTAAACTATTGAATGCGTGTCAGTAAACATAAAATAAAACAAATATTTATGAATAAATTATCAACCCTTTCCTCAAAATAAAATCATACAGGACTAAATACAAGTTTCACGTTTACCCAGCATATTTTAAAAGTACAGAGTTAATTCCTTTATTTGCTATTTAATTTAGCGCTTAGGAAATACTATGAGCATTATATAAATTGTCTTGTAGGTATGCACGAAATATGTCTCTCTATAAAAGCCGCATATCAAGCCGTATAGACAGTAAACACACTTTTCAACCACGTTAGTATAATAATATGTAATACTGCTATTTATTAATATACTCTTTATACATTATCTACCAGTGTTAGCTGTGTATAATATAAATAATTCAGATTGAAATGTTGTGTTTTAAGTACAGATTATTGTGCATAAATAATACATAATAAAAGTGGCGGACGTGTAAATATATACTGCTCAGTATGAGTGAAACAGAAGAATTTGCATACGTCTTACCCAGGAAAGTGAAAGATATATTTCAATTGTTGAAAAAGTCCTGTCAGTTTTAGTATAGTAGTTTTACTACAAAGATCAATAAGATAATATTACATCCATCACAAAGTACGATTTTTTAAAATAAAATGTGTTACGTAACATTTTTTTACTTCTAACAGCTAGTCTGTCGACAAAAAATTGTAGATTTTAGAAACAGAATTTCTCCAACTTACTTTGCCTGATAAATATATATATATATAATATATGATATAAATCTTACCTTAAATATTCAAAGTTATCAAACGGTTATAACAGCTGATATTTTACGAGTAAAATTCTAACTATATATTGACAATCTGGAACAAAAATCAAATTATTACGCAGTTTTTTAAATCGATTAATCCATAAACATATCGCAAGCTATATATCAAGACCACGAAATAAAATAAAATAAGAAGAATAAACACAATAAACAATACTGATTTAAGGGAATCGTCTGTTTAACTCTAAAGCTTTGTATAATCGTCGCGATACAGATAGATACAATAATCAGATTATCGATTTCTCAAGTAGCTCCATATGTCAACATGCAAAATCCAGATTGGAAGTTAGTTTACCCTTATCTTGTTTTCTAGCTATTTGATCTGTTCCGATAGTTACGTGTCTCCCAGTTTATTAAAAAACTACCTTTTATATATTTCAAAAGTTAACAATTGAAGTTATAGTTGTGGGGTAGAATACGTGCGTAATATAATGAAAATATAGGCACTGGCCTAAAACTTATAATTAGGAAGTAAAACAAATATGACATAACTAAACCTTCATATGAAAGTATCCAATATTTGAAGGCTAGAAAAATTGCACTGTAATAAACTTGGCATTCCCATACTACATTATATTCACAAATTCTGATTCTATTAGAGTATATATAACTATGCAACTATAAAAAATTTTACGATTTAAAAAAATAAAATACAAACTTGTAAAATCGCCTATATCATATGCATTTATATCTGACGAAAAAATATGACCCAATTTATATTTTGTGTGGGTCATTTAGAATTTATGGTTGTATTTTTAAACAAAATATAAATCCTAACAAGGATATAGCTGCTTTAATTTGCTGTTTTAGTACAAGACATTTTTTTATCCAATAGGTCTATAAACTATGCAGTTATAGTGATGCCAGAACACATACTTATATCTCAATATATAGTTGTTAACTGTTTCTATGTGGCTGCAGTAAATATTCTGCAGTGTCCACATATTTCGTAAAAACAACATCCAGTGACCCATTTATATAAAGATAAATTCCATATCTATACCCGATTTTTATGGAATTTATAATATATAAATACTGTACTAGAAGATAACAAAATTCGATCGTTGCACTTTAGATGTGTGCAAGAAACAATTATTACCTTTGTGTAAAATAAATATCCCCAAAACATAAGTTATATAATGCTTATTAGGTATTTCATATACTATGTTTGACCGCATATAGTATTATTTACTATCCCTTGAATTTATTTTGTTACAAAAAGGAGAATTCTATTTTATTATTAATGAAATTACATATAATACTGAAGAAACTAATTATCATACAGATAACGTAAATAGTAAAATTAGTGACCGCACTTTTGTCCTATAGGTAGGTATATGATATTTTTATGTTTGAACAGTATCATTATTCTAAGTGAAATGTTAACTCAATCGAGAAACAGTTTTAAAATAATGTATATAAACATTAAAAAGTATTTTTATCGCAAGCTATAAATCATTTACTCCACTTTTTAAACCAATCTTATAAAAAAAATATCTATGAAGATAAAATAATGCTTTTAAACTTAATTTATATCAAGAATATATCTGTGATATAAATGTGATAATATGGAGCTTAAAGATTTTTCATTCTGAAGGTACATATTATGAATAAATTGTTTCATATTGTGTGTAGTAATATGTAAAAGAGATAAAATTAATATTTTTGTCTTCTTCAACCTCGCAGTTTTATTAAGCATTATCAAAATAATAAAGTAAGCTTTGTACACCAATAAATAATAGACAATTTTATAACAATAGGCAAACAAATTTAAAGCATAAAAATGTTTAATAGCGTTATTAGTATAGAAACAGGTATCAATAACATTGGTACTGCTCGTTAGTAAAATCTCTTAAAAAATGGTAGAGGTACAAAATTATGCAACCTACGTCGTTTAATGTAGAATTTTAAAATTAAGCTTTGAATGATAATACATGCATAGTGGAACAATAAAATGTGTACAAGCCAAAGACGAACATATATTTATTTTTAATTGTATTATATTGTAATATTATATAATTAATTTGCACAATTTGATGAAACCTGAATGCTATAAATATAGATATAATATACCATATTTTCAATTAAAATAGCTGTGGTATATGTTTTATAAAAAAAACTACAAATAGAATAATTATAAATATGCTTATCATTAAAAACTGATTTTATTAAAAAATGTAAATTAAGAAACAAGGAATATATGTTTTTATTTTTAAATTAATTTTTAAATATTTACCATATATAAGTATAAAATCAATACGAAGTGTTGAACAATATTCATTATATATATATCGAAAATGCATACGTATGTGCATAATTTATATTTACAGTATAAATTTTATCATATAATATTTTGTTAGATGTTTTATTGTAGGGCATATATTTTACTCGAATGCAATACAGTCAAAAATTATGTTTTCCTGGTATGTCACCAATCAATATTAATACATTGTAATCAATACATTATATGTATTATAAACAATATCAATCAATAAAATTAAAAATATATATATCTCACTACAACGGTAGAGAAATCAGTATAACAATTTTTTACTTTCTGATATTGAAATTTATGTCAAAAATATAATTCTTAGACTTAACGTTAAATATACTTTTATTCAAATCGTATAAATACTACAAAAATCATATTATTGGTTAAATTTAGCAATGATAAACGGCAATAATATGTTCCAGAGAATGTAAACGTTATAAATAGAGGGAGTCACAATAGGTACCTTGTAACCTTAAGCCATAAATTAGAAATATCAATAAACGTATTAATAAAAAAAACAATTTAAAATATCCTTAAAATCGCAAAATAAACTCAAAAACATGTCGTTTTAATAATTCAGTTATTGATTCTAATATCACTATAAACACTGAAAGAGAGAACTCACATAAAAACCAATTTCTAAGATGACGTATACATTTTTTCAGTTAGTTAGATAGATATTATAGTTTTTATCCATTAATCACTCCAGTGATAAATTATCGATAACTTGCGACCTCATTGAGTCGGTTAGATTAGTTAGTATCTTTTTGTCCCTCTTTTTGCTCTAAGGCGGTGCTTTTTCTTCTCTTTTTCCTACCAGAGATTTGGGGTCTTTTAAATAGATCAATCTCACTATTTCATCCCTTGTTGTATGGTATACGTTATAAATAAAGTCGGTTCGTTAATAGGAGAGTTTAACCTTTTCATAAATTATGCCAGCGGAAGCATATTGACACTACTAAAAGTAGGTAAAAGGACTGGTATATCTGTTATATGTATATGAGGATTGTTTTATATCATATATCAAGTTTAATAAGTTATGTGTAAACACGAAGAATGTCTACAACAAGAAATCACGAAAAACAATATATGTATATTAGGAAATATGTATGTATATATATATATGTATTATGCATCTAAGCAATAATAATCAGCCTATTTTAGCTGTATACTTTCAGACCCTATATAAACAAAAGCTAGCCCTGTTTACAAACAGAAATTTTTAACATCAAAGATATGTTAACAATTTTGACATTTTTGAACCAATGTTCTATTTTCAGGATTATGTACCTACATTGATTGAACTGTATATAACTTAGTCTACATATTATATACATTAGAAAAATAATGCAATATTTTAGAATGCAGGAAATGTAACATTTTGTAATTTATGAAATGTTTGTTAATTACACAAACCCCGGATGTATCATTTTGTGAATAATTATTATAATTAATTTGACCCCGTAAACGAAAATAAATTGTATCTTATCGTTAATCATCACAGATATACGGGTTCTAATTAATCGTGAAGTGTTATTCTACACTAATGGATTACGTATTTAACGGATTGTAAATATGACATACAATAGCAACAATAAAATTGTGCCGAATCAGTTATCAAAGTATATATTAAACATGAATCGGTCAGCTTCAAAATTTAAAATAGGAAATTGTTTTGAATTCAATGCTCGAACATTATTTTTCAAGTTACAATTTAAATCGATTTTGAATAAATGTTAAAATAAATACATAAATAATCGAAATATATAAAACTCATTATTCATATCTTTGAAATAATATAAAATTATAGTTTTATTGAAAGTGCTACAACATTTCTCAAATATATAATTCCTCATATATATGCATCATTTAGACAATAAATTAGATACGACATATTAGTGAATTATGACTAAAATTGTGAACGATGTCAATACATATAGGTACCACTCACTCGTATAATATAAACAACACCATTCGTTATTTTAAATGCGAATTTAACATTAAATATATTACAATTTATTTAGTTAAAAGACGTAATGGTATAAAAAAAATACTTGGTTTGACTCTGTTTTTCTGCTGGGTTGACTGTTTTTGCTTCAATACACATGAATGCTTAATTTAAACTTTAAGTTTAATTAATAATATATTAATACAAAACAAAGTCGCAGTAGTATAAATTGCTTACAAACAAACTAAAAAAAATACAGTTTCTCAACATCGATACAAATTAAGTTTGCCATAAGATATAATTCAAAGTTCTGTTCATCTGGAAACTATTTGTCACAGAGTTGTGTTTGCGTGTGAATGCACAAAGGTGAAAAATTGGACACTAAAATTTAAAATGTTCAACTTCTCTGAATATGAAAATTACAATGGAAATTTTTGATGACTGTTTCAATTCACTTTCTTATTAGCTTATATTGAGGAACAAATGTTGGCAAAGTGCCACAAAAATACTGACACACAAATCAAACGAATGAATACAATTGTCTAAAATACAAATCATACTTCTTTGATTGGCCTATATCTAACTTATTGGATATGGCATAGTCACTGGATCAGACAACTCTGTACGACTATATGACAAGAACTGTATGACCCAGCAAAAATTTAGTGGGATCGTACTATACTGTACCTTCTCTATCTACTTATAGTTGAGTAGACCAAATGTAGACCTTGGGTAGAATAGTGAGCACAGAGTAGATACAGTGAGAGTAAACTGCGTGTTAAATTCAAGTTGACCTGACTGATTCAGGATGTCCGTTTGTCTAGCTGAAAGCAAAACAAATCTATCCTCACTTTGATATACCTACAAGAGCTCTGATACTTTTGCCACACATCTGCTTCTAGCCGTATACGAGCTCTCTCTCTCTTCAATTAAATATACAAGGAAATTGGACCGAGAAAAAAATAAGACATTGCGAAAGAAGTTGGTGCATTTAATTGAACGCGACCACTATAATGTTTTTTCTCTAAGGGCAAAATAAATAGGTAGACACATAATACATACGTGAGAATTTAGACAGTTAGAGTGGAAAATAAATTCATAAATATGGAGGGCTACCCTCTCATCAATCCAATATCATCATAAATCAGAATGGATTCGTAACTTAGGAATATCTATAATGAATTATTCAGAATAACGACAACTAAATATGGGGTCACCGAACGTGAAATCAGTCAAACGATATATATTGAAAAATTTGTTAAGATAGCAAATTGGAAGCTACACTAAACAAACCTAATAAAGAACAGTAAGTTAAAATGTAAATCTGTTCTGAACTACTGTGTCAATAAGTATCTGTAGCGAATAATAAACTTTCTTGCTTATAACATTCCGACTTCATATATGTACATCTACATAGAATGGAATCGGTGGATCTGGACTAATTTGAAATATACTTATGTATAATCAGCATTCCAAAAATATTATTTTTAGTATATTTTCCTTGTATGTATTAATGTTATCTCTAATTTGCTGCACCAGGACAGCTCGACCCCAATCAATTCGCATAACTCAAACTATTACGTAATCAGAAGAATAGAGGCCGCGAAGAGATATTTGAAAATAGCGCAATGAAGAGTTTCACTATAACCGCTTGGAGGTGAGTCAACGGAATGGAAAGTTTGAAAACTTGTGTTCGCATCAAGTTAGGGTAGCAATCTGGTGCAAATTTGAAGTTGAGATCAAACTGTTTTCTCTCTGTCTTCCTCTATGGAACTGACTAATAAACTCAACTTCAATCTTGCCACTACTATATCAACCATTTCTTAATGAGTTTCCCCATCGTCATGCGTAACCCGAAGAGGAATGAATTGATGCGTGTTTACGATTTTAGATCACCATTCCTTCCTTCCTTACTCTCTCATGGATAATAATCCCAATCTTCTACACAGAAAAGTAGCCTTAGTGGGGGCATTAAAAGATGCGCAGTTTATATATGCGAGTAGACCAAATGTATATGTTTATATGTACGGTAATTCGGATTCAATGGGAAAACAGAAAATGTAAAAAAGTTAAGCTCCTGGATTTCTGTCACAAAACAGCGTGTGCAGTAAGATTAGACTGGCAAATTAAATGAGAAAACTTTAGCCTAAAATTACAGTTTGTACAAAAAATAAATAACTGGTGTCCCATTCAATTAAACGTATTTCACTTAGATGATACAAATATGTTATCAATATGTATACTTTGGAACATAAACGATGCCTGCCAACTTTATAACAAAATGTAGTGAAACAGGTTCTTAATTGTATTTCGAAATTAGTTACTTTGAGATTGAGTATTAAATGGTAAAAATGTAGTTACACACTATAAAAGTTTGAAAATTATTTTTTGTAATAAAATTTATCTACATCTATGAAAATACTTTGGGATAGAAATTGATTTTCATGTTATTTAATAAGAAAAGACAGACGAAATATAAGTAGAATAAATGCAGAAATCCAAGTACCTAATCAACCATATAATATCGATAATAATGTTGACAAATAATTTCAAACGGAATAATATATGTTAAATAAGGCAAATTAAATATAAATATATATATACAGCAGAGAGCCTACTTAATATACAAAAATTCGTGACATATTGTATATACAGAAAAATAAATTGTAAATAAAAGGTTTATAAAAGTTTACTCTGTTTATATTTTTGTAAGGCATGCCAGCAGCTGTAGATATTTAAAAGCAGATCATTTCAATTTAAAATATTTTTGTACTCACTTGACTTTTTTGATTTTTGTAAAATCTTCTGTACAGCTCCGACATTTTGACTCTTTACCGCTTCAAGAAATTCCAATTCTTTACTCATTGCAACATGAATGGGTCCTTAAAAGAAATGCATATTTCTTGGAATTATATAGGTGTGTGCATATATCATATCCATTATAATCATGTTGCAAACTGATCCCTATCCTTGACCTTAAATGAAGCCTGATAAAGAGTAGCGATTCACTCATACAAGTATTACTAAAATGAAGTATTATGAAATCTTCAACAAGTAATCTTACGTAATATAAAGGAATATATTTCAAATATATTATAGTATAGATTTATAATTTTCTTTACAACAAGGCTAAACTAAGAATCTATTTTAAATATGTAGAGATATATTAATGTCGCTGTTGTACATTCTACCAATCACATAATCCATTAGTTAGTTAATTATTTATGGAAATATCTATTGTTTTGTAAATTTCGACAGAATTATGTGTAATTTTATCATAATAATCAAGTTTATTTATGAAGCTATTTATCAAAATTACGTGTGTAAAGCGGTATAAATATTAAATATTTATTAATAAAAAAGAATGATATATCAAAGACTATTGCAAAATAACATACTGCTTTTATGAATACTGGCACACGCAAATGCACCTGTTACATTATCAATTAAAATACATAATACATAATACATAAACCGAAAACATAAAACAATACATATATTTGCATATTAATTGGGTGCTATGACATTTATTTAAAAATATTACACTAAAAAGTTGGTCTATAGTTCATCAAAGGAAAACATTTATTAAATAACTTATAATAATATAAAATATATTTATTTCATTTCAAATGTTATGCGTACATGCATAAATGTTTATTTGCATATCTAATAAGCAATATTGTAAACTAGTAAAATAAAATGACAATGAAGATTTTCGAAATTGTAAGTTTCCCATCTGGTTTCATTGTCATTTACATGTATAGATAATCACATTATGAATTAGGTTGACTAATTTACGCGTGTAATAAGCATTTAGTTCCATTTTTACATTTTAAATGTATCGTAAATTTATATACTTTTATTAGATATATTTTAAAATTATAAAATTTATAAAATAAAATAACTACTGTATATAGGTTTTTTAATTTTGATATAGATAATGGCCGCAAAAGGAAGCAAAAACTAAAATAATGTAAATAAAATACAACAATATGATAACCGTATATCAAAACAATTTTGTCAAACTGGCTGAATTAAAATTAATATCTATACATTCTCAAAATCAGAGTGCAAACTTGAATGAAATAGGAGTGCTGAACTTATAACTCGTTTAATAAAAGATAGTTTCAAAAATTCTTCTTATTTTAAATAGAAAAGGTTAAATAAAAAAGAATCAGTACATATATAAAATTATTCTTACAATAAGGCATGTAATGATCTTAAAATAAAGCAGAAAAAATAGTATATGTACAAAACAAAACTAATATTTTATGTAATATGAATTATTGATTCAATGTTTTCATGTTTATATAATAAATAGTTGTTTTTTTAAGAAGTCTGATAAATAAAGTATAGCCTTTTTAGAAGGGATAGTCTGTATAGTTTATGTATTCAAAGACTGCTAAAAAGGAAGACAAGTTTTTTTTTCACGACATCAATAATAATTCTATTTAATTATTTAAAAATCAGTAAGATTAAGATGAAGATAAATATAGTTTTAATAATTTTCTATTATTTTGCATTACACCTTCTTTACCTTATGTAATTTCTATCCTACCTTTCAGATATACTTGAGATAATAACTCTATATCTTTTCCTATGGGGATTCAAATCTAAAGAGAAGTGTCTCTTAGATGTCAAATTATACTAAACTTCGTTTTTGCTAATGTTAGTATTTGACACTGACTACAGGCAATTTTACAACTTATGGATGAGCATACAATTTATTTTAACTCTTGTTTTTAATTTAATGCAGAAAAGATATCTCAGTGTACTGTGACATCAGTAAATTTAGAGCTACAAATTGTTATGTAAGTGTAATAAATTTATTTAGTTTACTTTCTATAATTTGATAAATATAGAGCTGCTTTACACACATTTTAAATGTTGAATATAACAAAGTGTTTAATTTAATATAACATATTATTTTACTATTATTTTACTTTTTAATTATTTTCAATAAACAAACTTATTTTCTTTTAATTATACATATTATATTGGTTGTTTTTCAGCTAAGCTTGATTTAGTTGTCATGACCTCATTTCATAAATATTACCTAGTGAAGTAATTGTTTTGGCTACATATATTCCTCTTCAAACTCATACATAAGGCTGTGGAGTATAATTTATATATATATATGTACATATAAATATATAAATATATATAAACTAACAAAGTATTTGTTTAAAAAGATGCTACATAAAAATATTAAATACCCAACAAGTATGCAAATAATAAAGCATTTTATTTATATGTTAAAGTAAACATTACTAAAAATGTTGAAGAGTACAATTATAGATGTACATGTAATACACCAAAAAAGTGTTTTTTGCTAGATATAAATATACATATATACATATAATTTAATACCTACATACTTTTTAACTTATTTATACAATAAAGAAAAAGATTTTAAACTATATAACAGGTATATAATATATTTTATGCACTAAGCATTTTAGTATGTTTTTATTATTTAGGAATATAGATAAATTTGGTAATTTAAATTTAGTAATACAAAAATATAATAATATTATTATCATCTCATATCAACTAAAACAAATTGTCTAATAACATTTTTATTTTTTATGTCAAAAATGGTTGCAGACACCCATTATAAGCAATACTTTCAAAAAATACCATGATAAATAATACATAAATAACTATTTCAAGAATTTAATATGATTTATACAAATAAACATTAACTAATTATTTTTAATAAAGTTCTTTATATTAAATGTATATTATGCCACTATTCAAATGAAAATATATATAATTACATATAATTATATTTTATGTAATTATTATACAGCATATATCTATAAGTAATATTTATTACTTATATCTAATAACTCGCTATAAAAAAACTGTAAATTTTATTATAGTATGATTTATTATCTAAATAAAAATCCCTATACAATGTACTATCAATGATTCTTACATATTATTTGGAATATGTAAAATATTATTAAGCGTTATATTGAATAACTAAACATAATATAATTTTTATTCAATCTTCAGAGAAAAGGTAAAAATTAACTTTATAATTTTGTACAGTATAAATTTATGAAAAATGATAAACATATGTCAAAATTAATTTATATTTCTTAGCTTTGAATATTAAGAATTATAATTATGTGGTAAAATATTAAAATATGAATACATCATATGTCAAATTAAACTATATATCATAACATATATATATAACTATATAATTTGGTACTTAATATTAATTTAAATGAAGAATTTATATTAATATATGTAAAACAATATAATTGATATTATTTTTCAGAGGCAAATAGTATATATATATATATATATATTGTTTATATGTAAAAATTAATCATTAATTTTACCATATATGATAACTACTATTATGTTCTAATTAATCATGATAATTTGATATCAACCAAATTGTGCTAAAAAGCTATTTGATATACACTTAATATATTATGGATAAAAATTAAAGCAATAAATTGTTGAAAATATTATTGCCAAAAGATCATATTTAAAAAATATCTACCTATATTATGTCAAATTAAATTATATGATATTTAGAATAATTGTAATTTAAATTAATTTGTTATTATTAAGTAATAAATATAATATACATATATATATATATATCAACCTGTACATAAAATAAATTTATAATTATACATTAAATTTGTTTATATAGAATCATACATATATAGCATTTTAATTTATAACTAAATTATATATATATTTAAAGTATTTCAAATTTTTATAAATATCAGTAATTATTTATCATAAATAGAACAGTACTTTAATATTCTATTTATATAAATTTATTTTAAAATATTAATTATAATGATGGTGTTCTCTCTTCTTATCTCAACTATACATTTCCTTACTTCAATGTCTGCTTGTGTACCCAAGTCTGTTTCTGCATCTAAGTATGTTCCAGCATCCATGTCTGATTCTGTATCAATGTCTGCCTCAGAATCTTCATATGCTTCTGTATCTACATCTGCCTCAGCATCCACATCTGCTTCTGTACCCCTGTGGTCCTTTACACCATGTCAAGTATCAGAATGAATCTGGTTTAAATAATGTCAAAGTTTTTCTATGTAATAGAGGACAGTTTCATTCTTCCTTTCAATTATTTTGTCCAAACCTCCAACTTTTCAAACATATTTCTACTTCGTAAGCTTAGTAAATTCCTCTTCCCCAGTTGTTATAATGATACATGATTAAACAAGCAAAATAATGTTTGGGTAACTTGCACAACAGTTTATATGCATTAGATACATACCTATAAGTATAGTTCAAATGAGATAATGATGATTACACAATCTAATCAATTATAGGTTTTAATGCATTACATATATACCTATATATGTAGTTTAAATGAGATAGATAATGATGATTATGTAATCTAATTTATACTGGCATTGCAACAATTAATATGATAAACTAATATAAAAAGAATATCTTCTAAATGAGATAATTATGATCTTATCAATTATAGGTTTTATGTATAATTCTGTGTTAAAAATATGGATAATGAAATCATTTTATAAAAATTTCAAGATTATATATCTCATATTCAAAATAAAAGCAGATGGATAGAGTATTAACTAAAAAGAAGAGAGATAAATTGTCTTTTTATTATGACATTGCAAATCAGAGGTGGTAAATAATATTTCAATTTAAGTTTTATTTTAATAATATAGAAATATTTTATTATATTGAATGATCTTTTTTATATACTTTTTAATATAATGTTTGTTTGGTAGTTTTATTTTTATATAATTATTAAATAAATATAGAATTTATTTAAAAAGTAAAATACACTGATATATAATAGAATTAATAAATATGATATCTATTAGAAATCAAGAACATTGTTTTAGAAAAGTATAGCATTTAAAAAAGTAATACTTTACATCTGAAAGAAATACATAATAATTGTTATTAATATTACTAACAAATATTAAATATAATCATATAATGTATATTGTATAATGTTATATTAATTTTTGTTTATATAGAAAAATTTATAGTATACATAAAAGAATTCTCTACAATTCAATACATAAATATATTTATGAGAGTAGATGGTTTCATGTATCTGGAAAATATGACAGAAAAAAATAATAAGACACAGATACAATTATGTGCAGAAAATTTAAAAATTACAACTTCAGGTATCAAATTACTTAGGTGTACTACTAGCAAATTTTATTAAATTTGGGAGCCACAGGACAACTGTTTCAAGATTATTATCTCTCTTCAGCTGGGCATACCCAAATAAAATTCAATTCACTAATAGCCACCATAGCAAGACATAGGTATAATATATACCTAAGCTATTTGCATAAAATAATTGTATACAACTCAATATATAAACATATTTTTCTTAGGTATATATTATACCTATGTCTTGCTATGGTAGCTATTAGTGAATTGAATTTTATTTGGGTATGCCCAGCTGAAGAGAGATAATAATCTTGAAACAGCTGTCCTGTGGCTCCCAAATTTAACAAAATTTGTTAGTAGTACACCTAAGTAGTTTGTTACCTGATTTTGTAAGACAACAGTTTAAAGTAACAATTAATTTATGTACTTATCTGAACATATCTGTTTCTATGGTATATTATTTTTTTCTCTCATATTTCCCAGATATATTAAAACCTCTACTCTCATAAATATGTTTATGTATTGAGTTATAGAGAATTATTTTATGTAAATTAATTTAGGTATATAATTTATCTATGCCTTACTATAGTGGGTTATTTTGTACATATCTATATATATGGCTTATTAATTTTTTTTCCAGATATATGAAACCTTCTACTCTTATAAATATGTTTATGTATTGAGTTGAAGAGAATTATTTTATGCAAATTATCTTAGGCATATATTATACCTATGCCTTGCTATAGTGGCTACTAGTGAATTACATTTTATTTTGGTATGCCCAGCTGAAGAGAGCTAAAAAGCTTGGAACAGCTGTCCTGTGGCTCCTAAATTTAATAAAATTTGCTAGTAGTACACCTAAGTAATTTGGCACTTGAAGTTGTAAGATGATGGTTTAAAGTAAAAATTAATTTATATGTTTATCTGCATATATCTGTATCTGTATCTAATTAATTTTTTCTGTCATAGTATATATAGTCTGAAAATACAAGATGGATAAAATCTAATAATATATAGCTTAGAATCAAATTTAATAATTATAAATATATACTATATAGTATTAATCATAGTCATTATATATAAATTGAGATACCAAAAGTTGGTTGTGGTTTTTAATTCAGTAAACAACTTATAATTACAATCTGAAAGGAGGTTAGTTATCAAAAAATTATTAAAAGAATAATTTTTGTAATGGATTAAATATAAAAATAGGTATGACCCAAATATTAAATAAAGAATAGAAAAATAATTAAATTTATTAAAAGCAGTATTAATAGATTAGATATACTAAGTTCAACTAAGGATATATGTCAAAATTAATATTTTTTAAGATATAATATATATTAAAAGTATATCTAATATTAATAGAAGTTTAAATTGCATATATGTTCAAATTTTCTGTTAGTATAAAATTTGTATATATATATGATTAATTCATATTAATTATAGAAATTGGTAAGTGTGGGGCATGGATAAGGATGTATTATAATTTATATCAATTTAAAACAAATATCCAGTCAAATTTTGATAGATAAATGTGTGGAAGTATATAATATTGAAATACTTATATAGTATCTTAAGAAGACATATTTAACATTTTATGAGTTATTCCAACACTTAATCTCAGCTTTCTGAAAGCAGACAAAGTCATGTGAACCCTTAAAATAACCATATGGATGAATGAAAAATGGTAAAAAAATCAAGCTCTATGATATCATCAGCCCAAATTATGATGTCATCAATTTTTCTTTGTTTAACAATTAATCTCAGCTTCCTGAAACCAGAAAAAGTCATGTGATTCCTTAAAATGACTATATAGACAAATAGAAAAGGATAAAATAAAGCTAAGCTGAGAATTGATGATGTCATAAGTCAGGCTAATTATGTTAGAGTTTAGATTTTTGCCATTTTGATTTCATCCATATAGTAATTTTAAGGGGTCATGGGACTTTGTTAGACTTCAGGAAGCTGAGATTTAGTGTTGGAATAATGGTTGGAAAATGTTATACATGTTAAAGAAGTTTTAAAATTGATTATTCACAATTTTTTATGGTTAAAAATGTCCAGTTTAAAAAATAAATTAAGATCTTTTAATAAATAAAAATATTTTATTCCACTCATTTTAATAATATTCATTCATATTGCCATTGGGCAGGGCACAAATGATGTTTTGTTTACCGGGTAGTGGGTATATATCTCAAATTACCCAGTTTGAACACATAAATTTAG
>JAYRBW010077807.1:8416-24439 GCA_036023295.1 Invenusta paracnida | reverse complement strand
TACAATC
Organism: Invenusta paracnida; assembly: GCA_036023295.1. Classification (NCBI taxonomy): domain Eukaryota; kingdom Metazoa; phylum Platyhelminthes; order Proseriata; family Coelogynoporidae; genus Invenusta; species Invenusta paracnida. The sequence continues at coordinate 24,432 of JAYRBW010077807.1, read as the reverse complement.
ATATTAGTAATGCAGATAATACGTCTATGTGTTTTTTATGCGCTGAAGAGGATGTAGATGGTAAGTTTGGTAAAAAAATATCATTAAGGAAAGGTTTAAATAGGAAGTTTTTCCCATAAATACGATTTAATACTGATACATAATTCCACGCAATTTTAAATTTGGCGCCACATAATCCCGCGCACTTTTAAATTTGAATTTGTCGCAAAGAATTTTGTTTAAATGAACAAATTAATTAAAATATTCCAGCTTATTTAATAATTTGAATTTGGCGCCCACACAATCCCACGCACTTTTAAATTTGAATTTGGCTAAAGAGTTTTGTTTAATTAGACAAAAAAGACGCGCGCGTCTCTTAAATACTGTTACAACCCTCTCATTGGCTGACGCTTGCTCGATTCTGATAGGACGAGAGGTTCGCTGGTGAGGTGCGTGCCCCCCCTGTCACGTGACTGGTTTCGGGGTACCCTAGCCCTACTACTCACGGTTTTTTCTACACAGTTTAATATGAAATGTTTGTAATATAATTTATTGTTTCAACACGTTTTCTAAACACATGTGTTTCTAACTCAGAATTATTTCAAAAGGGTATTATAAGTTATTATTATAATTATTATTGATATTTTTAAAATGTTCGCAGGATATTTATAAAAGTTCCTTATAGCTAATATTAACTCCTAAATATTAATTTAACATTCACTAATCGATACCTAAGAATCTCCTAAATGTTAATTGATAATGCCTGGCAGTGATGGATATCGGTTAGCTCCTATAAATGCGTATTCATAGAGAAGTAATTATTATGGAGTATTTATTTTATTGGTCGTACACGAAAGAGTTAATAATTTCAGTCGATAATTTATTGATTTCACATGAAAAGCTTCGTAATTTGGTCGATAAAAATCGATTTATTTTTATAAATTTTACACCAACGGAGATTAAGAATTTTCATTAAAATCAATGTAGGGCTAACAAATGATAGGTGATCAATTTTATGTAGTACATTTCATAGTTCCTACCAATGCAATAGTGTCCTTTACACTCAATAATACAAACCAAATTGTTCTTGGATTCCGAAGCGAGTTTACCATCACTGCCCTGGTCAATGTAGGTAATTGGTCCAACAAAAAAAGATTAACATAAAGCTTTCTATCAGAATTAAGACGAATCTGTAACAAACATTTCAATCCGAAGAATAGACTAAGTTATTGTAAATTTCATATTCTTGGTATTCAGAAACGTGATCTAGTTTCTTGAGCTGTGTGTAGCGTAGCGTTTTTTTGGATGTGGTGGATGATTTCCATTCAAAGTGGTTTTGGAAGTGATCGGAATTTGTTCCTGTTTTTAATATTGTTTATAAAATTATTGAGATACCAAGTACTCATAGCCACCTGAAATACGCAGGTCTACAAACTTCGTATTCCTACAAATTGAGCGATTAGAAGTTCCGAGATTATTTAAGTTTTATTTACTTTATTTCGCAGGTTAAATAACTTTTAGCAAAATTTTAGTAAACTTTCAATTTGTAAAAAAATTAACAATAATTTAAACTGTAATTAAATATGTACAATTATCTCCTGGTGAAAAATGAATATAATATATAGAATGAGTATTGCTCTAATTTAGAAAATGAATTCGGCGAAACACATTTCATTTGAATCTATAATTTATTTCTTAAAATTGGTACATTTACATTGATATGAGAATCTATATGCATTGACATATTTGCAGATAAAATTGAAAAATTTATTGACTAGAAGCGAACGGATCATTTATAAATTCTCGAATTTACGAGAATGAAATTTGAAATTTTGAAAAATTTTGAAAAAATCAAAATCGTAATATTTAATCAAATTTACAAAATAGATATTTCGTTGCTTCCAAATCAAAATTTTGCTTGCATTTTTTAGTTTTACTTTGTGTTTTAAATTTTGAAAAACTAGGAAATTCTTAATGGAATTTTGTATTGTTTTAAAATAGTTTTATATGTATCATTTTAAAATTGAAATGGTCAAATTTTTATATATATGAATACATTATTTAAAATAATTTTGAGATACAATGATATATATTTTTTAAACTAAGTATTTTTACTTAAATTATTTATATTGGATGGATAGTAAGGACCTTCACTATTCATTAGCTTCTATACTATCTTAGTAGCAGGATATTCATTACTACCTTAGTATCAAGAGCTTCATTAGTATCTTAGTATCAGGAGCTTCATTAGTATCTTAGTATCAAGAGCTTCATTAGTATCTTAGTATCAGGAGCTTCATTAGTATCTTAGTATCGAGAGCTTCATTAGTATCTTAGTATCAAGAGCTTCATTAGTTTAGTATCAATTGGTATTAGGAGCTTCATTAGTTTAGTATATTGGTATTAAGAGCTTCGCTATTTGGAAAACTATATTTTTGGAAAAGTCAAGAAAGGTTTAATTGCTCTATTTTGTTCATTTAAAAATCAGAACAATAACGCGTGAAGGAATAGGTCTAATTCCATAATTATATTGAAACATGCGACTGTAATCAAACTAGTAGACACAGGTTGCCATATGCTTTAAATCCCTTGTGGGCCCCTGGAATGTTCAAGACATCCAAGACGTCAGGGATTACTTCTTGGAGGGCTATTTTATTAGTACGTACTCAAAAGTTATCAATCATATATATATATGTATATCCCAGTAATGTTTATTGTCGTTAGGTATTCACAGAGAGTTAACACACTTTTGACCATTTTGGCCGATTTAATAATATACTATGTCTATATACAGTTTCTAAAAGGCTTTCTCCTGAAGGTCTAAAAGAGTCTAGATGCTGCAACGGCATTATGAAAAATATGGAAACCAATTCAAAATGTAAATATGTTGGAAAGTTGATAATTTGGATGGTCTATACTTTATTAGGATCGTTTTACTCTTTTAGTCCATAAACAGTGACATGAAGACCATCTCCTGAAGGTCCATGACGAATCTAGATGCTACAACTGCATTATAAAACGTGTATAATAAAATATTTATTGCGGAAATCATAAACATTTCTGTAAAATGATTAACTATTTTTATTTTGAAGCAGTCACACAGCGAACATCTCCTGAAGGTCTGGATGCTATGGACATTGCAGCAACAACATAACAGACAACGCTACATGTTAGCTGGGTCTCATTATACCATATACTAGACTGTGGACCGTAGTGATCCAATGGTATTACGAGATTAAAATATGGACAAATATGATATTTCCGAAATTTATCAATTTTGTCATTTTTTGACATTGGGGACTCCAGGACCATCAAGGCGTTGAGAGATGATGATCGGATCTATATCAGGTTGGAATTTTGCTCATAATTTGGGACACTAAGATGCAAATGTAATCAATTTTGTGATTTTTTTATTATTTTAAAGCAATTTATAAAAATAGTGAGTATCTTTTACCCCCCTCCCTCTTGGGCCGTCCTACGACCATTTTTTACCTTGGCAGTTCTACTGTTATCTACTGTTAGTTAATCTTAAAACAGATTCGCTCTATAATATAATCCAGAAATTTAATTATCTCTAATTAATAATTAACCTTGACACAATACTCGCAAAATGAACTGATAATAAATAGTTAAGAAGTAACTAGTCTGAACTTAATGCCTAATAGTATCACGAAACACAACTGAGTCAGTATTAATCTCGCAGTATTAAAAGCAGAAATCTAATCGGCACATTAATCAACAGAAAAAGCGGAATCAATCAATCAATCAATCATGCTTAAAGCCGAACTCACCTAGATCTAAATTTGACCATGAGGTAATTATTGAGTGCCTCGATATACTTCGCCAAGTTATCGGGAGATGGATTCGCTCCGATAGCTTCGACCAACTCCTTGGGCAGCTTGATGTCCCCCTCAGCGCCGGGGGCCAAGAGAGCCAGACTCCAGCCGAGATACGCCATTCCCAGGAAGAGTTGCATCCAAATCAAAATCCCAGACATTTCTCTCTCACAATGTGATGACTAAGAGACTTTAAGCAAACAACCAACTGATTTGTATATCTCGCGTTAAGAAAGCACCGTTCCACTAGGCACCGAGTCTTTTTATATTCTGCGGAGAAATGCGCTGATGGAAAGGTGAAGTAAGGTGAAATGCTATCCCCACACCGCCCGTATCCTCCAATTAGCCAAGAAGCATTGAATTCTACTAAAAAAAGGAAGCGGGAGATAATATTCCTAACCTTTTGCTTTTTATCATAGAAATAAAAACAAAATGATGTATGATGGTGTTGGCGGTGGAGTTTTATATTTTCGGGATAGTTCTATCGGTAATATATATAAGCACAACTTTTACCGCTAATTAATTTTAGTCCATCGAAGAAACGAATAATGTTTGATAAAATCTATTCTTCATATTGACGACATACCTAAATGGCATATTTTTATACTAAAAATTGTTGAAGATATATTATACTAGCTCCGATCTATCATACGATCTACAAATAATTCCATTTAACAGGATTTTGATCAAATCTTCAAGCAAAAATTTTCGTTGTTTCTGTAAAAATGTTTAAATGGTGACGAAAGTAATTAGGTTTAAAAATATAAACAGTTGAGATTTCAATTTTTACAAGAAACATGTAGTAAAATATATTAGAAGGAGGGATTACTTTTATATGTTTCAAGCACAATGTGAAAGTAGATAGGATAAAAATTAAACTGTATTTATACTGAATGATACTTGAAACGCGCACCACCGCACTGTTCAAAATGTTTAAATATCCTACATTTATTTGTAAATTTATATTATCTAATTCGTCAGTTAGAAAGCTATTATAATATCTAGATTCACAATCTGGTACCTGGAACAAATTATTGAAACAACAACAATCTGATTTCCAATATTAAAAAATAGAAACGTTTTTTGAATTTTTTACCTATTTTTCAAGAAAATGCATATTTTTTTGAAAATTAATGTTTTTAACAATATTCATAATAAAATGTTGTATTATAATATTGTTAATGGAAGTGATTTTCTTCATATTACAAGCATTTTAAAATGCATTGACTAAACTATTTAGTAACCAGAAAGAGTTTAAGATAGTTCCAAAACCATTTGTATATAGCTAAAATAAGCCTAAAATAGTCTTCGGAACTGTTATTAATATGTAACTGAAAAGTTATTATCATGATTAATATATCTAATTTTGCCGGTAATACGTAGAAAACACTAAAAGAAAAAAAATATATATGGCATGTTTTTTATAAATAATAGTTAACACATACGTTTTCTTTAAAATATGCATTTTCATGAAAAATAGGTAAAAACCAGACAAAAACCACAAAAAAAACGACAATTTATATTCATACTTAAATACTAATCCAACTGTATTTTTTATATTATAAAGCTTTTTATGTATTCTTATTTACACGGTCCTTTATTTATTCAATAATTTCCATGCAAAAGATATATCTTAAAAAATATATTTTAGATTAAAGCTAAAAGCTCAAGACATTCAAAATCTACTATCATCGCTATTTCTTTACTTTATAACTCCAAACATAATTGTCAGATTTTCATCCTAGTAAGTGTTTTATACTGAATATATTTAAACTTTTCGCTGTAAAGAAATTTATAAATAGAAAAATTGATTAATCTGTAAACCAACTACTATGTTATCCGCGTAATTTCGGGAATGCATTGTAGAAACAGCAAACTATATACATGTCTGTTTAAATAGTTTAATCATAAATAATTCTTTCGATTAACTGCGCATATCTTGTCACATTTGATTGGGAAGATGGCATTGCCTGTACTGGTTTATTAGACTCTTAATATTATCAAATTCGTGAACGTGTCCAAATTGGCACACTAGAACGAATGATTCATTTGAAAATTAAATTGAAAGATTTCAACGCTCAGTGGATATAAGATCAAGGAGTCAATTTAAACAATACACTCTTATTAAACTTATAAATAATGTAAAAACATAGTTTTCAAGAAATCTTGAGCACAAACAGACTCATATTGACTTAACTGGGGCAATATGATAAGTTGTTTTAAGCATGAAAGACCTCCAACGTTTTAGCTGGGATTTCTGAATGAACAAATGAATCAATAGAAGCGTTTTGGCTTTTGCCAAAAAGTACAGATTTGTCCATTTTAGCTCTATAATCACTATTAGGTGTGCACGCAAAGGATTGATCACGTTTCTACACTCTCAAAATGCACCCTCTTTTCAAAAAGAAGCATAGCATACTTTTGTATAATAAAAAAATATTTCCATCAAAATTGGAGAAATTCTGATTCGGGTATATTTACTTCATTTCATGCAATATATTTCATGATGTACAATAAAAATATGTTTTCTTGCAGAAACTTTAAAAATGAACTATATAGATATATGTATGTATATATTCAATTGAAAAAATATATTTTTTACCTACTTTAAAAAATGTGCTTATTTTTGCAACGAAATGAGTTAGAAAACATCTTCTTTTAGCTATATATTCGAAGTTTAAACACTCTAGCTTCAAATTTGCACGAGCCATTATCGTCCTCATCCCCCCCCCCCTCCTTCTCAAAAAAGGGATATGGAGGCGCTTGGGTATATAATGCAGGGGGGTTAAATGAATCCCGTTATCTTCGATTTATCCCATTGCGGTATTTCAATTGAAATATGCAAAATTAATATTCTGCATAAAATATTGACTAAATGTAGACTAAATAAATATGCAATGTAATTAAATAGGTTTATTACAGCTGTAAATAATTGCTAATGATAGCAGCAAAATACATAAATAGTACAAGAGAATTGAGATTTAAATATTCCATAACGAGTGAAAAATGAAATACTTATATAAAAATATGTTGTTTTAAAAAGAGAAGATATTAATAAAGAGATTCTGAGTTAACAAGTCAACTAAATATCGAAATTTAAACCCATATTTCGATAGGGAAGTTATTCTTTCATACTCAAAAAGGGGAAATCTTCATATACAATGAAAGACTAATCAGATGGGCGATTCAGCGACCCGAGATTCGCAGACAACCTCATTGGTATGACAACCGTTGTCTGGACCTGACCAACTCGTAGTTGGTGGAGCGGCTTTTCTCCTGGATTTTCGGATTCCAATTGGGACAGGGCGATTGTTGCCTCCAACTCTGCCAGCGGCAGTGTTCTGCAGAGGAACAGGTAATTGACGGAGGGGGGGAAGACAGTTTCCAAGGCGATAGCAGCAGTTGGGAGTGGAAGGCTGACGGTAACCTTGGCGACAGGTGAGACAGGAACCAAGCTCAGTGCGGAAGGATCGTAAGCCGTAGAGGAAGACGAAGGGACTGAGAATACTTTGTGCGAAGATGAGCTGCATGAATAGGTGATTAACTGCAGACGGGGTCTGTTGCAGGAAAGACATGGGAAGGGAAGGGAACGAGAGGAGATTAAGGGAGCAGAGAGGAGAGAAAAGCAGCCCCTGATATTATGAAGATTTAGTTTACACAATACTAAATAATAAAACAAAAAGAAAAGTAACAATTATACAGGAAACAAAAAAAATAGTAGCTTTGAGACTAATTGTTCCACGAAGCCTGTGCAAAGAATGATTTTAAAACTAATTAAATTTAATGATAACTAGTTCACCGCGTAGAAAACCTCACCTCATACTACTCCAGTATATAAATGTAAAAATCTTTTGTGTGTTACTTTAATTAAAAGTTAAAAGGAGACATTGCATTAGTTAGAAAATTAACCGATAACACGGAAGAAAGTGTATTATTAAGTGTATTAAAATAACATGAAATAGCTAAAAGAATTAGTCATCAAATAAATTAAAGAAAAGGGAAACGTTTTAAATTATTAGAATAAAAATTATATTTAATTAAATAGTATACTAACAGTATAGACCACAGAAATATAAATTAAATAGAAGTGCTAACTAATGACTAACTATCAATAACGCACAGATCAAATAACTTAAGCAATTATATTGTTAGTCGGTATAAAATATTTATTTATATATATAAATTGGCCAAGCGGAACATTGTACATCTAAGTAAAAAAAGTCATCTAAGTAACGGGTGGCATATATGTATATGAAGTGTCAATTTTGGTCAAAAACAAGTTCTTAACACTATTTTAGTTGATTCTGATCAAAATTATTTTAAACTTTTTTAAATTTGTAAAATTAAAGTAATTAAATTAGGTAAATTTATATATTTAATATTTATTATTATTAATATCATTAATATTTATTAATGTATATTTGATATACGACATTTTATATCAAAATTTTGCACATGTACATTTGTCTCATATTATTGACAATACCAATTAATAATTTATGTAATGTAAAACAATTCAAAATTAAGTGTAAAAACCATATTTAGGATTAAAAAAAGATTCTACATATATCTGTTTATACTGTGGTAAATGTAAATGTAGAATTCTTCAATAAATATAAGAAATTTCGGTGAAGTTCAAATGCATCAATAATTTAAGATTTAATATTCGGTTTGTTGATATTCAATCAATATGCCGCCTGTATAGTTGGAATTTCCTTCTCCGAACAGAAAAAAATAGAATTTTATACAGCATGTCGCCTCTATTGATAGACATTTTGTTAAACAAAAATGTAGATCATATACTGTGGAAATTGTATAGAAATTACCTCTTTATGTACAATATGTCAAAGTATTTTATAAGTAATTTAATAAATTTCACACTGAAACTCATATATTTCCACTTTATTAAAATAAAGTTGACTATCATATTATGCTATATTTACCAATTTCCTTCAAAATTTAAGTCTAAAAATGATTATCCTACTTTTAGATGATCCGGATCGAAGAAATTCAGTAGACAGACAGGTAGCCACGAGAATATTGGCGTCAAAAATAAGAAAAGTGTCGCTCGAATCGCTTTTTTGTAGTTTATTCGATTGAGACCACTTCCTTGCAAGTCTTGGGCTGTACGGATAACCCATATAACTCGTATCATGCAACCGCCCAATAAACCAATCAATAATAGATGATAGCAGATAGTAATCCTGGTCCATAGGCGACTTGAACGGGTTGGCTGGGTGATATTTTGACAAATTCCATCGTTAGGAAAAAAAATGACAACATTGGAGCTGTCGAACAACTGCGGTAAAATGTGCCAAAGAATATTGAACAGCCAGAACCCGATTGCCTTGAAAATAGCCCTTCGGAACATATAGCGTTGTCCAAATAGTTTCCCGGCAACTATGTGAGATGTCCGTGGGGCCTTCTTGGGCCTTGTAAGAGTAATAAAGAAGATGGCGATAAAGATTCTTGAAGAAAGTGTGATTCCCTGTGCAATCAGCAGGTAGGTCTGCACTTGAGCGCAAAAGAAATGGCCCGCTGGAACGGCCTTGATGAGAACAAAGAAACTATAAGTAGGCACGTAGATAAGGCATATCGTGAAGTCTACGAATGTCAGGCTGCTCAGATAAATGTGGAGGGGAGTATTCAGCGCACGCCGCAAGGTCAGACAGACAACCGCGACGGTATTGGTTGCCAGTCCGGTAAGGCAAACACTAGCCAATAAGGTGGCTTCAACACTGAAGGTCGTCCTGTGATTGGCGGGATCGAAGCCCGGCGGAAAATGACGTGGACGATTGGGATAGGCTGAAAGTGGTGGGAACTTGAAACAAGGACCGAATAATTTGAAATGACAGTTTTCTAATTAATATCTTTACTATTAATACAATTACTTTAGATTACTTAGAATGAATAAAAAATCAAACAAATTTATTGAAATAACTAAAAAGTAGGCATTTAGCGTTTTATACTTTTTCAAAGTTACAGAATAAAAACGTTTACATAGTTTACTTCTGTTTTTAATAAACATCAATGCTAGCCGAAATATTACCTTATATTTTTGGAAAATACAAAGTTGGATTAAAATATGTTAGTTATTTTTTTGATAGGCTTATATCAGACTAATATTAACACTTAGATTGCAATATATCAAGTACAAAATTAGTTGAATCTTTCAAAACTGTCTATACTATAACATCACGTACGCATTCACATCACGAAATTATTATATAATCCTTAATTTTTAAAATTTAGTCTGTTTCAGAAATTGCTTTCAATAAAATATAGAACTTACCATTTTAAGGTCTCAAACCTGCACCGATTCTTCATTTTGTAATACACGCGCAATATATATATATATATGCATATCTATGTTTTTTGTAGTTTTCAGAATAGAAGTAAGAAATCTTCTCAATTACACCCATCAGCATTTGCGAGATTAATGTCATTTTAGCCAAGAAAGAAGGAAAATAGAATATCAAGTTCAGCACTGGATAATACAATAGATTACGCTGTTCTTTGTTCCCCCTTTGACGACTTTCACGTAATACCATATCAAATTTCATCCCCGATTGTAAATAATTTTTTATTGGTTATTTTTGGTCGATATATATATGTGTATTGTAGATCTCTTGAAAAGCCTTTTAAAACGATATTTACCGATGTTTTTGTAATTTACAAAAGCAACATGTATACCAAAGTTTTCAAAGTTCAACCTTTACATATACCAATAGGTATATACAATAATATATTTCAAAATTTATTTTATTCAATTAAAGATGGATAATTGGGAAAAAGCGAAAACGTGTCATGAAAATAGGAAAATTATCACATTTATGATATTAAAATAATTTTACGCTACAAAAGAATATGATTATACTTTATAATTACAAATAAAGATATGTTTATTTTACCATTTGTAAAAATGTATAAATGTTAAATTTGTATTTTTTTACTCAGATAAGAAATTTATAAGTAAGTTATAATTATTGATGTAATTAATAAAATATGATCTAAACTTCTTCCAAAACATAAAGACATAGCCAAAGAAGAATTATCTACTAATATAGCTTTCTTTTTAAGGGCATATCAAATGTAGTTTAAAAATTGACAATAGTTTTGATAACGTGAATAAATCTGCAAAACAAACTAAAATGAGAACCAATATTTGAAATTATAATAATAATTGGACTACATAATGACAAATATAGTTATAATACAAAAGTTTAAAGCACAACTAGATATTATGCGCATAGAGTTCTGATAATTATTTTAAGATAAAGGCAAGACAAATTAAATCGTACTTCTTAAAGTGAAGTAATTAGTATACTGGGTAAACCTGCAGAGAGCTAATCTTCGCCGATAGCGTATAAGTGTAATGATAGTGTCTTTAACTTGTTTTATACCTCTGCTTTTAATAGTGTTGCCTCACCTTTCACAAAGAAATATAGAACAATTAACAAAAACATCCAACTTGGTGTGTAACCTTTGTTTGTGCAGTAGGTATGGTTTGGAAGGAAATATAATTAGCAGCATAAATTGAGATTGTCTGATTTCTCGATAGACTGCGCATCTCTGGCGATATCTACACAACGAACTATAATGACAATAATACGGCACAGCTCGACAGTTTTCCCCTATCTAGATGCCCTGTTGTCCTGACTAATGTCTTATCGGCATGTGTGAATCAAATTTTGTTTTTGCAAAACACTATGCAGACTAGAGAGTATTCAAAAAGGTGTGCTGTTGTGTTTAGTTTATATGAATATCTCACTATAAATACGAAATCATGTGATGTGGCGATGTCTCATTTTTCTTAACTAATTGTCAACTTATTACAAATGTTATATTTTATGATATGCTTTCTTACATAACCTGGATTAATTATGTTTTATAGTTACTTTAAAATTTAATCTATAGAACTCCTGCTTTAGACAGATAATTTTTCTATATGGCGAAACGTCTTTTTGTTTTTTAATTATATTCTACCCTCTAAGTGACATTTAATTTTCTTTCTTTCTTATTAGGCGAATTAAAACTTATTTAATGACATATTTTTAAGCTTTAAACTTAAACATATTAAACATAATTTCAGCTCCAATTAATTATCTTATTTATATTGATTTATTGCTTTTTATTATGTAAAATAATTAACTTCTACATTTTTTTACTTCAAGTAGGAAAAAAGGGATTTTTCAAAAAAATGCGTTTTATTAAATTCCTTTAAAACCCTGCAGTAAACTTAAACTCCTTCCATTTCAATATATCACAACTTGTGTAATATTATTTGACTTTTACCATCTATATATATGCTTTCTCTTGTTTTTCTTTCAATTTAGGGCACAGCTCTTCTACTCTTTATTCCGTTACACCTAACAGAATCCGAATCCTTCAATCTAACATCACGCAGACGTAGAGAATGCATCATCTCAACTCCAGCTACTTCCGCGCATCGATCGTCGTCCGCTAAAATCGCCTCAACGTTGCTATTGTTACTTTGATTCCGAACGATGCCAACCTCGTCATCGTCATCATCGTCATCGTCATCGTCATCGTCATCGTCATCGTCGTCTTCATCGTTTTCCTCCTCATCATCGCCGTCCTCGGCTGTTTCATCGTTTGTATTCCCGTTGTTCAATTGGCCTGCCATATCATTGGGCGAGATGAGAGCGAGCACCACATTACTCTGACCACTGCCACCCTGCTGGCCCCCACCACCACTTCCCCTCAAACTCGTGTTGGGAAAGATGGCGTCATCATCATCCAATGCACCCGTAGTCGGCTTGTCTTTTTCGCCAAAGAAACAGATCTCCACAAAAAGACTGTCCTTATTCCACAAACTCGTGATAGAATCCTTGTTATCGCTAATCGCTAGGTGGAAGTCAGTGAACCCAGATTCCTTGTGCACTGTATCAAATAAATGCGTTCTCAGCTGCTGATCCTGAACATCGAGCCGTGTATCCTCATATCGTATAGTGTTGAGGAAGAATGAGATCGGAGATTTGAATCTATTCTCCGAAACGACGTTATACTGCAGTCTTTCCTGTTCAGTAACTGGATCGCGGTTCACGCGAATCTCCAAAGTGAGTCCATGTGCCGAGCAACACGATAAAGGTAATCTGATTGTAGGGCTCTTGTAAGATGCGATAGCTGAAGAGCACAACTTTTTGCCCCTCGTGGCAGTGTCATCCTTGACTCGATTTAGCGCTGTTTGCTTCACAACAATTGTTACACCATTCGGCTTCTCGCGTAACTTTCCCAGGAAGTTCTTCCACATTGCAATTGGCTTTTGGAGAGTTCCAAGCTGACGGTCGACATTCTCTTCAACAATATCAGTCAAATCGGAGACCGTTGCATCGGCTACAGAGCAACATTCCGTGTGATCTGGCCGGTCCTTTGCTCTGCCTTGCCACGGGCAACCAAACAGTCCATATTTACAGGAAACAGTTCGCAGAAGGCAGTCTGACTTCTCGTGACCTTTGAGTTGGCGCACTGCCATTGTAGTCCCACAATAGCGACAATTCGCTGGCAATTCTGAGGCCAGTTGTTCAGCAAGAAGAGACCGTTGAATGCTTCCCTTTAGAGAAATTCGACAGACTGGACAAGAGATCTCTCCAACACTCTGTTGCAACTGTAGGGTACAGGACTCACAGATTAAATGCCCATTCCGACACTGATTCGACTGGGCGCTGATGTCCATGCAAACAGAACAAGACAGTAAGCCTTTCATCATCTCCATAAATGTCTGTTCCTCTTTCTCCGACTGTCCGTTAGTTACGATTTCCAAACGACCACGTTTAGCACTACTCGATCCTGTGTTAGACGAATTGCTGTTATTTCCATTCAGAGAGACGTGGAACGAGCTTGACGCAGTGTCGTCAAAGATAAGTTTACGTTTTAGATTTCTCCAAAGTCTACGGAAAGAAGAAATGCCATTTCTGGCTAATCTGTGTTGCATTCCACATGGCATGTCTGATATTACTACCAGTTAACCATTTAATACACTAATTTCTACTCTAATTCTTACTATTAACACAGTGCTATATATAATTTTGGATAGAACAATTTAAAATGTTTCTTATATTATGTTTTTAATCAATATTTTCATTATAGTCAAAACTAAAATAAAACCTCAACTTTTCAATATATTTAAATTGATTTATTTTACAAGTCCTATTAAACCCCCAAAAAATATAAAATTAATTAATTTATAGGGATTATTTAAAATCTTTCAATGCCAAACATTTCAATTGGTTATTTTTTTTTCAAAACTATAGTGCTAGCTCCAATTCAAAGGATTTAAAACTAAAAAAATCACTAAATCAAGGAGGAGATAAGAATATAATAAGTTTATGCTATAGTAGGTAAGAGATTACATGAATACTGAACTTTGGATGCATTCGTAATATGTTATTTAATAAATTTGGATCACAGCTACAATGAATAGTTTATTTATATTTACTGATTGGAATTTTCAAAAGGCGTGACACTGTTTAATTACTTAATTGCGATTTTAAATGTACTATTTTGGGAGCACCAGATCCTAATTTAACTAGTAATAAACAGAGAAGAAGCAGTACTCTACAAGGCCCACGACTGTATAGGAACACCAATTTGCATATAAACGGCGCTGTCCTAATCTGCCTTGGTATCATTAATGCATGGAAGTTGTATATCTGAAAGGCTGGATCATTGTGGTTTTCTTGACTCCTTATTGTTCTGAGTGGTAATTGAAAATCAATATCAACAACTAAATTTTAATCCATTTCTACGATACATGCAAAATATATAGTTAACAATAATTCAAGAAAACATTATAGCCAAGATAAACTTCTATGGGATCGTCAATAGAAAGTTGTATATATATATACATCAATTATTCTTAATTATCTCTTCGTTAAAAAATAGAAAAATTAATGCATTTAGTACAATAACGATCAATTTTTTGCTTGTTGTTGAGAAATTTCTCTTTATATAAAAATTGAGCTTTTTAATGCAGTTTAGCCCGATTTATTAGCGGTCAAAAATAGGCCTATTCTCCTTAGCATTAATGACTAGAGCTGTTAGCAACTCTCAAGCTATTTGCTGACGCTTTTGTTCTTGTTCTTGGCTTGACCTATTCTCCTTAGCATTAATGATTAGAACTGCTAGCATCTCTCAAGCTAATTGCTGACGTTCTTTTTCTTGGCGTGACGAGGCTGTCGCATCGTGTAATCTCCAAGTAGAATAAAAGAATAATTTTATTCAGAATAATCAATAGAAATCCAGAGAACAGTTGTTTAAATTTAAAACGAACATTTAACTCCACAATTGATATATTACAACTATTAGATACAATAAATAAAAATAAAAAGAATAAAATATGAACATATTTGCTAGGTAATATGAACAGACAGTAAAAATGTCAAATAAAAAGGAACACTGATAATTATGACTCAATAAAATGAAGTAAAGAATCAATGCTTGCGTGAGAGAATAAAATGTCTAGGAGACGATTAATATTTTCCTGTCAGTCTTTTAATGAGGTTTCCGTGTAGGCGAATCTGTCAGTATAACAGTATAAGAATAGCCACATGGCCTCCAGACAATCGTGATCTATTAGTAATAAAAGGTTTAAAGCATTAAAATGGGTATTAAGAGATATAAGGCGGTGTGAAATTACTTGTTAAAGGTCGCGGAGTGTAATAATGTGAATTATGTGAAAGTTATAAAAATAACTGTTCTATATTAACACTATCCATACCGGGCTATTTTACTCGTCCATATCCGGGAGGGGGGGGGGGGGTGGGGGCACATTCAGTCCCCCTATAATGTTCAAACTTCCTGACGGAGTAGAGTTTTGAAACTTGGCATGTAGATAAACGAGAACGTTTTGTAACACATTCCATTGAATAAAATATAGAAGAAAAAAAATTAAATTAAAGAAAAAGTTTTGAAAAAATTAAAAATAAATTTTTCAGAACAAAAATAGCAATATATCACAAATTTTACAGTATAATATCTAAGCAATAATTTACTTTTATTAAGTATCCAAAAAATGAATCAATTTTATTGATTTTATAAATTTGAAGAATTTTGATGATTTTTTAGATAAATGGGATTTTTTTACCAATGTCACGTGATCATCCTGGCCTATAGGGTGTACAGTAATGAATATAGCGCTCATAGACGAGGGGTTCGAGCCCTCGGGGGGGGGGGGGGGGG
>JAYRBW010077806.1:0-48214 GCA_036023295.1 Invenusta paracnida | reverse complement strand
TTCTCTTTTCCTTTGTTATTGTAATTGTAATTCTATTTTTTCCGTGTTTTTTGTGTCATTATTTTAATAACGTTTATTTATATTTATCGCTCTTTTTCTAAAATTTTTTTCCTGATGATGAATCATGTGGAATCGAAACATGTCGAATTGTATTAAATAATTATGTACCAATATGTCTTGGCTTTTCTCGTCATCATTAAAATTCGTTTTATTAAATATCGACTATCTCTACCTGATAATTAGATTGTAATTTTAAATTATAAAAAGTTCTAGAAATAAATAAAACAAAAATACTAAAATAAAATTCAACGTAGTTGAGAGAGCATTGCAATTTGACACAAGTAAACACTGACTTCTGGCAGATAAATAACTTCATTCCGTGACATCTCAGGTCCTCCATTTGGAGCTATATGTATATTATAATGTAGAAATCGATACCGTTAAATATATAAATCAATAGATTTCAATTTAAGGGAAAGACTAAAAATTCTTAGAAATAGTTAAATAACAATAAAACATACCCAGTCTAGCTGTTAGAGTTACCAACCACACTTACCTAGTAATCTGGATCTTGATGCGGGAAGCCATGGCTGGACTCCCCTGCATCGTTCGTCGGTGCCACTTGGAGAACCAGCCACAAAAGTAGTCGCTATTGAGGAGGGCCAGAAACTCGGCATTTAGTAGAACCAAACCATGTACCGCCTGATAGACTCGCCAGCCGGGAAAGTTCAATTCTATCGCCGGAGATACGTCTCTGAATACAGAAAGTTGGAGCAATAATTATAATATATAAATAAACAAAAACATACTACTACCAAGTTTTAAATTGCAAGACAATATAACTAAACTGTGGACAAAATTTTAATTATTGTACAAAATATTTAATATAAAGAATAAATTGTAATCCAATAATACCAACAATAAGGCTGTATGAATCTCAATATAATATTTAGCCAAGAGATTAATTTATGAATAGTTTGATTACTCAGGAAATAAACTATTAAATCGTTAATTATATTACAAAAATAACGAATTATAACTGTTTGTTATAATTTTGAAATAATAGCTTATTTATAAAATAAAGTTTAAAACGCTTCTGGTACTGCATAAATTAAAATGTTAGACCGTCAGCGGTAGATAATTACCATAATATCTCATTTATTAAAATATATTTAAAGAAAACCCGTATTTAATATTTTTAAGCTATTAGAGCTTTAGTAACGTTTTTATCAGAATGTATTTCCAATAGAGTTAGAAAATTTACTACGTTCAAACTTAAAGCTGGGGGTAGTTTAAAAAATAATATTAAAGAAAAAACCGTAACACAAACATGTCACTATTTAATAATTAGAAGATTAACTACGAGAATAGAACATAAAAGTCTGATCAATTTTCACTAAAAGGAAAATAGGAAACACAAATGATGCAAGTCAACTGACTTAAAGAGCGGTTCCCAGGGTATAAGCTCGGGGAAACCCAGTTCTTTAGAGCATTCTGCGTGAAGTTCAGCGGTAAAGGAGTCTGGAAAAGAAAGAGAGTACATTAAAATCAAAATTCATTTTACAGGTATGTATTAGTTTATAATTGTTTCCAATACAACATACAATAAATACAATAAAATTATAGCAACATATTTAAAAAAACATTTTGAAACTTTAAATTTTCTAAGCTTCCGTATATTTCTGAATCTATTCTGGAGTTTTATGTCAAATCTCAACATTGTTGGTGACTTTTTCTATACGCACCACTACGCATAATTTTGAGGCAAAGTGCCAAAGTTGGAAGTCCCAGGGGAAGAAGTTCGCACATGATTGCGAAGTGGTCATATCTGGAAAATGTAAAGATTAAATATCACATTATTAAATAACGGAAAATTTATAAATAATAAGTTTAAACAATAAAATGTTTCAAAAAAGTATTCAACATATCGTTTCTCTGAATGATGGGTGTAACCACTTAAAATTATTATTTCCTAAAATATCTTTATCAAATGCCACCATTGAATAGAATCTAATCTTACCTAGACTATCATAAATGACAGAAGATTGATGCATAGTTGGAGCTATCACCACTAACCACATTTAAAGAAAACAAACGTTCTTGTGAAACATTTGAAAACTCTAGTACTGTCTATGCCATTAACTATTGCCTAGTATAAATTAATGTGAGTAGATGTTAGTTACATTAGCGCAATTTAGCAATATCTTCAACCAACACTTAATCTACTTAATACATTATTTACGTAAGATTAAAGACACGAAGAGTTCAATTATAGGTATATAAATTTGAAAAATGTCCTACATATAGTATGAAAAAGGCATTGTGTTATAAGACACTAAAATTATAAATATTAAATAAATAAACCAAATAGTAGTTATTGATATTTCGATGAAAAAATTAAATAATTGTTTTATAATTTTTTTTAAAGTCCCATATATATGCTAGACACTCAAAGCATGTACACTAAAGTATAAACAATATACATACTGTGATTATTTTATAATCAAACAGGTAACATGTCTTACCTAGACCATCCGGTGAGTACGATTCCTAGAAAGCTATCCGGTTTTTCTGTGGTCCTGATCATTAATCGCCAAGCCTCCAGATTATCGACATGGTGTCCATTTGAGGTGATAAGTTGACAAGGTCCAGTGGCCCCTTTGAAGGCACCAGCTGCCCACACTCGGGGGAATACCTCCAAAAGACCAGTGAAGTAGCCTGCGTGAAAAACAAGAGAAATCAAGATTTTAATCAGGAATCGAGAACGTCTCAGTGTCATTCGTAGTATTAAATAAAAATCTGCCAAACTTTAAGAATTAAAACATTTAACTTTACGAAACGTTCATTATACTACTCAACAATAGTGTATTTAAGAAATACTGTAATAAATGTAATATAAATAAATTACACTTGTAAACGTTGTCTAATAAGATGTATTTTCTCTTGTATTTCACAAGGTAAACTGCCGTTACTACATCTATGAACAACAACAAATGATACATTATATTGTAAAATACATTATTCTATAGAATTATATTTAACCATACACTTCAATGAATGGCAAGTGGTAGTATAATAAGATTTTCAAAGTCTTGAACAGGACAAGTGTAATTATATAACCAATAAAAATGTGACATATATTCACAGAATATATGAATAATATGTACTTACGAGTACATGTAATACAAATTAGAGTTCTAAAAAAATACAATAAAATAGTATAAAAATACTTCGCTACAGTTAGCAATAATTTACTCTGCTATACTAATAGAAAAACTACAAGCATAATTTCTTACTAACGAGCAAGGATTAGAAATTAATAGAGTATCTTCTAAAAAAGGTTAGTGTGATAAATAAACTAATAACTCACTTTTTTCGAGCATAAATTGCCTATTATAATGCCATATCATTGGTTCAACAAGTTCTCCGGGTAAAGCCTCTGAATGTAGAAAGACAAAAATGATTATTTAACTGCATGAAATATATTTTGTAATGTAAGAATTCAATACCCTTAATTGCGGCGAGTGGTATTGATCGCATCATATCATCCCACATGATTGGTTGGCGTTTGTGCGTCTCCTTAACATAAGAAGCTACTTCTTTCACATGGCTCAAAAAGATCGCCTCCGTTGGAAGATTTCGTTGTTTGCATAAATCACATTGATTCAAAGAATAAACCTAAAAGCGTGGAAAAATAATGATTAAAATTAGTAAATAGAAGAATAAATAAATGAATGTAGCACGAAGGTCTATATTGAGAATCAAATTTACTAATATCTTCAAATGACATTAAAAGGATTGAAAGTAGGGCTAAAGTCATATAAATATTGACAATTTAATTAAAAAGTTAAGTCAATTTATGTAGATTGTATGGGTTAAATAAAGTAATAGTTTATCAATATACTCGTTACTCACAATAAATCAGTAGTATTAGAAAAATAAGTTTAAATTATTTCGAAATAAAATTTAGAAATTAGGTGTGCACGAGTATAGTAACTTAAAAACTACATGTACAGATACAATATAATAAAAAGTGTATCCGTTCATCATACTTCATCTGCCCCAATATGAAACCATTGTGAATTTGGATGTACAGCGATTAACTGATCGATAATTTCTGTAATAAGCGGAACTGAAAGGGACAAATGAAAAATATAATATAGAAATATAGACTTAGATGTAATATTAGCAAATACTAATTAAAATACCGTACTACCCACGGGAATCGGAACAAGATGGACACAAAGAACCTGGATTCAAGAATGACTCTCGAAGGTGACGAAATTCTTCTTGTTTCAAAACAAACTAGAAAAGATTAGAAAGTCAGAAAATTACGATATTAGCCGCCTGTTAATGAAAGAAAAATATACTAATTAAGTATTCAATTGAAAATAAACTACAACATGCTTACTTCTAAATGACCAAATGTTTGAACCAGAGGGATAATAATTAGATTATTCGCTGCTGCAAATTCGTTGAGCTTTGTGATTTCTTCAAATCTATAAGTATAACAATTGTTAACAGAATACATAATTAATACCTACTTTATTAATCTGAAATCTGAATTTAAAAATAATCATCTGAGGTTAATAAAACATTATATAACACATGTTTTACTTATCCCATTGCCCTATATAAAGCTACTTTAGGAATTGAAGTGTCATATTCAGAAAACTAACACAGCTTGTTGATCAGAATTCTGAGACTTTTTAACATAAACATTAATTATTTAAAGCACTGTGTGACTACTATGATGACTACTGTGTGTGAAATTATTACGGATTTGAACACATTGTATATTTTGAAGACACAATATGGTTACAGACGACCCTGAATTTTAAACCTATTGAAGAACGATACCAAAATTACAGTAAATGAACTCAAGATAATCATGGACAAACAGTCTTAGATTCAGACGAACACTAATGGTTTTTCGTAAAGTAGGTAATACTTTATAATTATTAATCCATTTAATGGATTTATATATATTTTAAAATATGTAACCATACGCTCACAACACACTTCGAGAAAATATATGAATTGTGTAATAGAAATGTATGTATTTGTGTGTAAAAATAGATCTCGAGACAATTTGGGTCTAAATAATTTAATAAAACATATAATTACTTTATAAATTACCCTAGAAATAGGTACCAGATTTTACATAAAACATAATGTAAAGTATTGTATAAAACGCACGTGTATGCATCTTTCCGAGACAGACATGCCAGTTTATCCTTATAGGGGAAGACATCTTCGTATTCGACCAGCAACCCTGTGGCTCCGTGATACCGAAACCATGGCAGTAACTGAATTAATGGATATATGTATTGACATCATGTATTACTTATTTGAGAACAATAATTACAAGCAACCAATCTCCATGATATAATTTAAAACATACAATAGATAATATTCATTAACCTCATTACTACTCCACTTATCAAACTATCTTAATAACATAATACGATAATATAACAACAAAGATTGACTTATTTTACAATTACCTCGAACTATACAAATACCGTACAATAAATTAGGCTAGAATTCATACTAAAAAATAATAGATGTAAACATAAACCAGATTCATTAATCAATTTATTTAGTAATACTTCAACTTTAAGAATATAATCAAGCTTTATCTAATTTTTATATTTTTGATTTTTTATAAAATAAATTTGACTATAAAATATGAGTACTTTACAGAAAAAATGTTGAATAATAAAGCTTTTGTGTACGCTGTGAATATTACTCTATAAAACAGTCATGTTTTATCCTTTATTAATGTAATGGTGTAGGATAGTTTCATGCATTAACTTAATTATATCAAAATACACTACCTAATACTTCATACATAATGTTAATTAATTAGGCAAATAATATATAACTAAAATTACCTCAAGCAAATATGAAAGCTTTGGAACACTTCCCTTTAAATCTAAATGAACAAGTCTGAAATATAGAGAATAAAAGAAAAAAGGTATAAGTACAATCTTAACTAAATGTTTTCTTTTAAAAGGTAACAAAAATATTTAAGGAATAATTATATAACATTAATTAAATTATTAAGTTATTACAGTAATATTGAAATATTGAAATATAAAATTTAATTTAATCAGTTTATTATATATAAATACAATCATAGAAATAAAAAAATAAAAAGTTTATAGTAATAGTCAATATCAATAATTGTATTTACCTGTGAAAGTTTTTGCTACTTGCCATAGAAAGTAAGGTTGATCAGTATATTATCTAAAATGGAAATAATAATAACGAAATGAATACTTTCAAATATGAATATAGTACAAAAGTAACAAAATATTTAATTTATAGATTCGAAAACATAGTCATGGAATATAATTAAAATATTATTTTAATTAATTTAAAAAATAGAATAATACACTGATAATTTTAAAAATAAAACAGGGTAAGCATACTATTTAACATAGACATTAATTGATAATTACTATTTAAACATAAATTATATATAGATAATGAATATTTTATATAGTATCCAATAAGTTAAGGACTCAAAGGAGGGGTTTTATGGTTTTTTATCTATAGTTACAATAGAGGTTTAGCATTTAACCTTGTATATGTGCAAAATGCTAAATGGTAAGAAAAATATGTCCCTGTATTTCAAATGTATTTTAATGATATATTATTCAATAGACATAAATATTTTATAGAATTTATAAATGTTCCATCATATCATGTATCAGCAGAAATAATAATGTCCCTGTTGACATAAAGGGATGTTTCTTTAAGTAGATCAGCTGAGCAGCAGAAACCAAAGAATGACCCAGGTTCAACCACCTTGGAGATGTACTAGTTTTAATGACAGATGCCTTACAAGATCTTAAATAGATCACACATTTTTAATTTAAATATTGTTTGTACCATGATCTTGTAATACCTAATTCAAAAATCATAATTACCAATGGAAATGATGAACATGTATTATGAATATATGTATATATATATACAATACATACCAAAAATGTGTACCTAATATTATTTTTGCTATAAAAATATATAAATTACCTGTAGTCTAGTCTTACATTGGAAAAAGTAAATGTTCCGATTTTAGTAATTACAGTAGTCATAAATGGCATTTTCAATGCTAAAACATTTGCCATGGTAGACATGAATGGCAGCCATCAATGTTAACAAAAGTACAATAATAGGCATTTATTTCCAAAATATATGTGATATATTCAGTATTTTATTATTTATTATTTAATAATTATAACATTATATTTGTTATATATATATGTACACATTGTAATTGTGATTAACTTATAATTCTCAAAATATAGCTTTTATTTATTTTTAAGTTAGAGTCCATATAGCAATGCCTATAGGGTTGTTTCTTTATGAATATGTGTGCATAAAAATATACACACTTTAATAAAGAGTATATAATATTAATATGTAATAATAGAATGAACACTTAAAATATGAGACTTTGATAGATGACAAAATGTAATAAGAAAGCAAGAGTATGTTAACAAAAGATAACTGGTTATTCATTTAGTTATATGTATACAGCTGAAGGTGGGTGGAGCCAGGTTATTTGTTGGCATTGATTTCTTTCACAATTATTCTCTTTGTCATAGTTCAGTTTCTTAATACTGTCTTTTGTTGTCTTAACCATTCTTTAATTCCATGTGCTTTTTTGAAAAGTGTAATTGAGGCACTTTTAGGTGCTTCTGAGGAAATTACATCAGCTTCCTGCTCAAGTTTTTCTACTACTTTAACAAGGCATTTTTTTAATGTTCAACCTCTAAAAGAGCAGCATCCAGAAGCTTATTATTGCCTGATTGCTTCTCTTCAACTTTCAGGCTTTTTTTCTTCATCAAGATGTTGCATGTATTGCTAAGTGGCAAAATATGTGCTTAGCGAAATATGATGTGCCCATTAGTAATATTAATAGCACAAGATCTTAGTTTAGTTAAACTACTTGAGCTGAGTTTGTCATATTATGGTGAATAGAGGAAGGAAGTGAATATAGAAAAATAGAAATTTGTGCAAAGCACAAAAAATGTACATAATTTTTTTATGCAAGCAAAATTTAAAATTCAATAGATTTTTAATATATGGAATTTTAAATTCTATTTTATAGGGTGTGGTAACCCTGCATTATTACATAAATAAAGTATACTAAGAAGGAAGAAACAGTTTATAGAAAGCAGATGTTGATGATTGACAGATACAACTTTAGTCTAATAATATCACCATATTGAGACAACTTTGTTTTCAATATAATTATAATAATGGACTAAAAATTATATTATTTAGATTCAAGTGATATTCTATATAAATGTATTATTTTCTATAATCATGAATGAATTTGTTGTTGATATTTTATAATAAAAATAGATTCTTAAAATTTATAAATGAATAGTTAGTAGGCAATCCCATTTTCTATTGTAGGGATATGGAGAAAAATGGAGTAAATACCTATAATAGTGATTTTAATTTTTCAAAAAATTGTTTTACTTTTTATGTATAAATTGCTATATCTGTATTATAGCTAATATATTACCTAACAATTTTTATAACATCTTACTTATTTTTTCAATATTAAATTTGTATTTTATTATATAAATTAAAATAATATAAAAAGGAGAGATATGTAGATAGCACAATGAGCATTATTGAAAACACACATTTTTGATATAATATATCCTACTCAAGTATAGTGACAATTGTAAGTGAGAAAACAGTCCAAAAAGGAGATATTAAGATACAAGGGTGGTGTGATCAGCTGACTAGAGGCATAAATAGCCAATCAGGTTTAAGATAAAAACAGTGTGCAAGAGTGAAGGGAAGGCATATAGGTATTATATGCACCTATGTAATCTTCTAATGCACCAACTGCAGAATAAATAACTATGGATGAGACAGGAATAGTGAGTGATACAATGATGAATATATGTAAAGAAATATCTAGAGGAAACAAATAAAATATTAATATAATTACTAATATTAAAATAAAGAAGTTCTGTACATATAGCTTAAGAATGGAGGGTTATGATTAAAATGGTTTAAAAAATAAGATTAATAAGTCCATTATCTTCAGGTTTAAAATTTATTAAAGGGGCACATTTGTGAATAAGCAAGACTTCCTTAAAATGCAGATTGATTATGTTGATGCCTTTAGCAAGAATATATGGTATGAATGTACTGTGGCAGATTGCTTGGTGTTTCCAGATAGACATTGAATAGTCAGGATTGTTGATATGTTCAGAATATCTTATGTGTAATTCACTGATTACATACTGGTAGTGGTCAAGTGGTGGTGTATTTATTTGCATTTAATACATTTAAGGGAATATACACAATTCTGGCATGTATATAGTACATGTCAGGTAATTCAAATCACAATTCTGTTGTGTGCATTTCACTTGGTTTAGGCTTGGCTTGGCTTGGCTTTTAGGGTGTTTTGATAGCATAGGTCTATAGGATCTAACCAAGGAAGATGTGAATTGGAAGGTTGTTCTTTTAAAAATTTGGGTAATCTCCAAGTTTCCCACATTAAATTATTTTTGCTTTTTTTTATGGTTTTTTTTAATTTATTTTACATTTTTTAATGTATTTTTTAACATTTTTTTTTTTGTTAAATTATTTTTTGTTTTTATTTTACAATTTATTTAAATGTATTAAATACTTAAATTAATAAGTAAAATAAATAATTAAAATAAAATACTTAATACTTATGTATTAATCCTTACCCACCTCCAGGAGTTTTTCTGATGCTGTGTTATACAGACTAACTTTTTCAGAAATATCCTGTATTGGATTAGACATTATTACGACTTCTGATTTGTTACTTGTTACTTGTGATTCATATATAATGTTTTTTGTTGTAACACTTATAAACACTTATGGATATTATGTTTTTCGTATTAAAAAAACGTTAAAAAAATCGTAAAAAACGTAAAAAAGCGAAAATAATTTAACGCGGGAAACGTAGAGATTATCTATTATCTAATACATTATCTTCCAAAAACAATATCTATGTTTGCTATCTACACAAACCTCCCAGAAACAAAACGTAGGTACCCAGGGCCAGGTCAAAACATACCTACCTAAGTCAAGACCATTGCGACTATAGTACAATAATTTAATTTAATATAACAATAATAATGCAATTTATATCATCAATGTTATACAATACAGGGTTGAAATAAATTTTAAATTATACTGTTTTAAATCTATTTTGTACGTATTTCATTCACTTTTTGTTACCTAATACCTAGTACCTACCTATTTAATCTCATTTTGAAGACCATTGGTAGGACGGTACATTTACTGTAAAGTACCTACCTACTATATACCTATAGGTAGGGTAGGTACCTACTGTCTTTTTTGTCAAATTAAATATGTCATACCTATATTAGGTAATCAGTGCAATACTAAGTAGTATCTACCTACTTGAGTAATATGTACTAATTACCTAAATAGTGTAAGGATTATAATGTACCTAAATGTTTTTAGGTATGTATAAGGTAGACGTCTATATGGTATGATATTCAATATATGATATTACTATATTATGCCATCTGTTATCTTTACTTGATATATGTAGGTAAATGTTCTTGTAAATTTATTAATATTTGTTTGGATGAATAACAAAAATATTATTATTATTATCATTATTATAAGTACCTAGGTAAAGTAGAAATAGGTAGGTAGGGTGTAAGGTAGGGTGTACTACCTATAGAGTGTTTGTCTAATATTAAGTAAGTATGTTTTGGTTTGGGTACATTTTGTCCTGATAGGTACCTGATCGAAACAGACTTCTTGTCAAATTTTTAGACTAGGGGTTTACCTGTGTCTAAGTTGGGTGAATCTTTGGTTGTAAAAAACTAGACTTAAAGTGCAATCTTTAACCGTTTTTTTAATCGAACGCTGGTCCCGCTATAGGTACCTACCTACTGGCTTCTGAGGAGGTTTATCCAGGGAAAAGCGCCAGATTGAATGACCTTAAAATCTGAAAGTATAACTTGTATCTAGATAAAAAACTGGATTACCTACTGTCATGGATAAAATAGTTTATGAGCATTTACTGTTTCCCATATTAAAGAATAGGAGCAAATTGTGTGATTTTGACCAGATTACATGAAAATGCATATTTTTCAAAAATTAAACGTATTATTCATATTTTTAATAAGAATGTTGCATATCATTTTGTCCATCTAGGTATAGTTATATCTACATCTTACAAGCAAAATTATATTATTTATTATGCAGATACCTATAGGTATTTGAATATCAGTTACCTACTATATCATAGAAATTAATTTATATACATTGGCGGATCCATTGGCGGATCCCTGGGAGATTACGAAAAAAAAGTTCCGCCCCTGATATAAAATATAAAACAAATATCTATATGGTTAATACCCACCTACCTTAATTTTTGCTATAAAATATGCTTGATAACGATATTCAAATATATTTGCATAATAAGTAATATTATTTATAGCTATAATTTTGTTTCTAAGATGTAGATAATAACTAGATGAACAAAATTATATGTAACACTCTTATTAAAAATATGAATAAAACGTTTGATTTCTGAAAAATATATATTTTCATGTAAACTGGTCAAAATCACACAATTTTCTCATATTCTTTATATAGGAAACAGTAAATTGTCCATAAAATATGTCATCCACGGCATAAACACAGCGTAATAATTTTTTATCTAAATACAGGTTATACTTTCAGATTTTGAGGTCATTCAATCTGGCGCTTTTCACCTCCTCAGCTGCCGGACACTAACCGAGATTACCTAGTTTCTAGTTACAGTAAGTATCTATACTCTAGTTTCTAGTTACAGTAAGTATCTATACTCTAGTTTCTAGTTACAGTAAGTATATACTCTAGTTTTCTAGTTTGAAATTTTTGTCTATAAAAAAATCTTTAAAAGGTTAACCTTTTATGCTAATCCTCTAAAGTCTATAATTTCTTTGATAGAATCTTGGTATTCCTATGAGGATAAATAGTAAGAATAGTACATTTTGAAACATTACACTGTGCTACTGAAAGTGTTTGTATTCAAATAAGAAGGCTCATAATGTGCGTGCCTGACATGTATTATCATTTCCCGTTTGAAACATTACACTGTGCAACTGAAAGTGCTTGTATTCAAATAAGAAGGCCCATAATGTGCATGCCTGACCTGTATTATCATTTCCCGTTTCGCGAAGAGATCGCAGTCCGCCAATGCTTGTCTGTCCAACCGAGAGAAGATGAAGAGATCGGAGCAGTGTCTATCGATCGTGTATTCCATTGTGTTGAGCAGAGTATTGACGTTGGGGACTCGACGATAACCTCGACCCTGTAGTTCAATGTTCACCTTTTCCGGACTGTGCCGAAGGAAACGGAAGCAATTTGGAAAAGACATCGTCGATCAGTTCATATTAATTCACACTATCTTTGACTAAATAAAGCTTTGTTTATATAAATAGAAATTTAGCTAGACATTATAGACAACATTTTAAATTGTTGTTATTAATAATAAAACTGTTTAAATTTTGTCAAAAATATTCAGAATTATTAGTCAATACGTTTTCATAATTTCAGGAAAACAGTTACATATAATGTGAACAAAGTTATCCATAAACTAGTCACATAGTATGATCATTTTAAAACTCGGTTACATATATAGAAGTAATAATATCAAACCTAAAAAAATGTTTTTTAATTGTGAATGTTTTACTATTTAAACGAAAAATAAAAATAAATTATATAGATATAATTATTTTCAGGAAATTTAAAAAGTACTGAATGTAATTTTTTTCTATGCATCGATTGAAATTTTGAAATAATTAATGACTTCATGTCTAATTTATAGTTATTTTGCTTCTGTATTTGAATTCAATTGTAGAGTTAATTATTCAGTATTTGTGTTGTTTAAAACATTTGTAAACAATAAAAGGATCCACAGATGACATTTCGATAGGTACCATGCCAATAAAAAGTTTCCAAAAATATGACAACAATGGGAAATGATTTTTGTGCGTTTATTAAGTTAGAAAATCGTGAACCATCGGAAGGATAACTAATTCAGTATTTTGATCACCTAAAAAATAGTAAAAAGTATGCTTGCAGCACTATCTGCTCTGTATATTCAATGTTCAATCATAAGTATAACCCATTACTATTTGGGGGAAATTACAAATCTATCCACGAATAACCATGTTGTTAAAGTCCTTTGAATCGGTATACAATAGAAAAAGCGCTAGTGAATTCATTAAAGAGGAAATAACAACATCTCTTACGTCAGCTCCGGATACAGGAGAGTGTACATATTATATATATCAAAACTACAATTGTCTTAGGCTTTTGTGGTGGATTAAGGTGCAAGGAATTGATCACGATTAATAGCGATGACATAGAATCTAATGAAACCACGGTTATGTGGGTCACATACAAGTTTTTCAAACAACGTGGAGAATCTATCGCTAACAAAATAAATGTGCCATTTGAATATTGTAGTTACCTCGAACGATATGACCATAGGCTTGACGAATACAGTGTTGCCGAAGGGCGGATTTTTAAAGCCACAGACTCAAAGATTATGTCGATGGAATCAAATTCTTCGGTATAGGCGTACCAAAAGTCTCTTGACGAATCATCCAAACATATTCATTTAGAAAATTGTCAAATTTTGTTATACATTTTTGAGCGAAAACATTTATATCTTATAATAATAATAATAATAATTATTATTATTATATTTTTGTATAGTGTCACAAATTGCTGTCAATGTCAGCAGCGCTTTGACACGAGGGAGAGCATTCCACAATTGTGGGGCGGCGACCGAAAAAGCGCGGTACCCATGACGCTGAGTTCTGTGAAGTTGCTTGTAAGTGTATAGTAATATACACTCGTAATAATAATAATTATATTAATATTAATAATATTAAATATTAATATTATAATAATATAATAAATAAATCTTGTTTGCCTAGTAGTAATGCCAGTGATATTGATTTTTATAAGCCACTGAATATATATTGATGCAGCTTTGTTGATGACACGATGGGTGAATAGCAAGATTTTAAACGGTATTCGTTTTGTAACAGAAAGCCAATGTAATTGCTTAACAGGAGTGGAGTAGATGGAGTAAGCCAAGGTTTACTTGCAGCACGTTTTGCGCAAATTGTAGTTTTTTAAGTAAATTTTTCGAAAGATTTATTAGAATACTATTACAAAAATGAAGTCGAGACAAAACAAGGGATATAACAAGATATTTTGTGCAGTCATTGGGCAGAAAACGGGAAATACTCTTGATCTGACGTATCCAAAAATAGCAAAATTTACAAATGCCTGCAATATAAACATGGAAGGAAAGAGAAGAGTCGAAAAGCACACCAAGATTATGGGCGGAGTTAACAGGTTTGAGATCAAGCCTATTAAAACGTACCGTAACGTAATGGGAGCATCAGAAAGTGGATGTGGAGATTGTACAATAAAATTAGTTTTATATGGATTTAAATTTAATTTGTTAGAAGACATCCAAACAAAAAGTGCCTATAGGCATTCATCGATTTGGTTTATTTGTTCATTGTTGTGATTAATTTCAAGTCAGATTTGAGTATCATTAGCATAGAGATGATATTCAAGGCCAAATAATAAGATAAGTTTAGCGAATGGGGTATATTATAGTGTATGCTGTGAATAAAAGCGGACCTAAAACACAGCTTTGTAGGATTCAATAAATAAGATCATGCGATGAAGAATCAATTCCATTTATGTGCACTGAAAAGTGTCAGCTGGAAACGTAGTCATTAATCCAATTGAATGCATTGCCCTGAACCCCAAACCAGTTACTTAGTGTTGACAAAATAATTGTGTGATCGATCGTGTCAAAAGCTGCAGATAAATCCAAGAGTACTAATGGTACACACATGCTAGAGTCAATATTTTTCAGAATACTGTTGGTTATATGAAACAAAGCTGATTCAACAGAATATCCAGGACGATAAGCTGACTGGTGATCACAAAAGAGGTTGTAATTCGAGAATTGAGCATTTAACTGTGTAGAGGCAACACGCTCTATAGTTTTACCAATAAAGTTCAGGTTTGATACAGGACGATTATAATTAGACAGTGTGTTAATATTAATATTTTTCTTTTTGAGTATAGGCGTGATAGATACAACTTTATACAATTGTGGAAAGCGACAAGATTGAAAAGAACTATTTGTAATCTTTGCAATTGTTGGCATTAAATGTGGGCTGGCTGCAGTTAAAAGATTGCATCGACACGAGATGTCTTAATTGGATGATCATTTATTATATTGGATAGGTTATCTTCAGATTTGAGGTGAAAATCACCGAACACAGTGTATGTCCGAAGCACATAGGGAAGGTCATTAGTAGGAAGTGATGAACGAATAGTTTCAACCATAGAAATAGACGTATTTGTTGGCCACTTATCAACATGGGCTTATCTTGTTGGCCGATAACCTAACCCTAACGCTACGTCTATTTCTATGGTTTCAACCTTTAAAATAAAATAATCTGCAAGTCTGTCAAATTATGTTACAACTTCGGCTTTGGTGTTAATAAGTATTAAATGATAAAAGTGTATAATTAATTTTACATATCTATTATGCCACACATTTAGTTTAATGTTATGTAATAATAAATAGTTATATTATCTATTTATCTTGCAATTTAAAAAATGTTCAGAAAAGTTAAAAATGTCCAGAAAAGTAAAAAATGTTCAGAAAAGTAAAAAGTGTTCAGAAAAGTAATACTTTTTATTTAAATTTCAAACCAAGAAAGTCCACTTTTCAATACGAGCATCGATTTTCAAATGATTTTATACCTATTTTTAAATTATTATTTTTTCATTTATTTCAAAGTTTTTTTATAAAAAACTTATTTTACAGGAATTTAGTAATTATTACTAAACAGACATTTACAAAAAAATCGTAAGATAGTCTATTTATAAATTACCACAGAAAGTATTTTGTAAAGTAAATTTGCAGTAATACATATGCAAGATCAAGTGAACTTCTTTACAGTTGATACTCACGGCATCTTGAGATAGTTGACCCAAGCGTAAACCGGCATGTGCTTCGCCAGGGCCTCTGTCTCCCGGATCTCCGGTGGCAGCAGAGACTCAAGGACCCGGACCGAGTTCCGGACTCGGACTCGAGCGACAGAAGCATTGAGTTTGGTGCGAAGAGCGATGATGGCCGTTTCCACCTCCTCAACCTCTTCGAATGTCAACTCCACCTCCCCGCGGGCTGGGGTCCGCTTCTGAAACTTGCGCTTCAGATAGTCATAGAAGATGACAAGGACGAGTTCCTCGTGTTCTCGAAGATCGGGATAGATAGAATAGAAGGAGACCTCCTCCAGGAGCTTCTCCAGAATCTGTTCAACTACAGAAAGAATTACTCTACGATTAGAGCCTGAAATGCCCTGCCACCAGAATTTATGGACATTACAACAGTGGATGCTTTCAAAAACAGGCTCGATAATACTCCATAATGAAGGGATGAGCTTTATTGGAAGAAGAAGAAGAAGAAACATTAAAATATAATTCAAGGATTAAAGTTAGCAAATAATACAGTTTCAGCAGTACTTTCTGGTCAGATAATTAATTAATTAATTCTACAATTAAGTGTTCAAGTCATAAATTTATATTTACAAGGAACTATGTAACTATTTTTAGGCTCTTCATTTTAGATATATTTTGTAAATCAATAACCCACTTGAATACATATATATTAAGCTCAGCTTTTCAGTTATCTTGTATGAATTTTTTCAATATATATATTAAATATATAATGACATGTTGTAAAATATGGCAAGTTATATATAGAAATACAATATTTGTATCATTTATGGATTTAGATGAAACATGGAATTTTATTAAGCTAAATTTTTAGTGAAAATATTGCATTTAGTACAACATTTTCACCAGGCTTTTATAGGAATTCTAAATATATTTAATATATATGGCAAATTCAATTTTCAGTCAATTTTGCCTATTGTTAAATGCCTACCTATGAATTAACGAAAATGAAGGATAAAATACTATGATGTTAATATAGGCTTCGATTCTACAATGCAAGTTCTTTTTTGCTCACTTATACGATCCTTTCACTTCTTTGATTTCTTAGTTTAACAATTTCTCTGTGAAATAGCAATGTCCTCTGCATTAGACACTTATTCACTACAAATAATTGGAATGTCCAACAACTCTTCGAGTTTAAGTCAACCTTTTTAAACATCCACAGAATTCTTTGTTTGAGTAAAGTGTAGATGCTTATTCCAATAAATTTAAAACTCACATTCGTTTCAATGAGAATATTAATTAATTATTTTACCATTTTATTATTATGCTTTCAATTATTTAGACTTCATTATGCTATTATACATTGTTAATAAGATTAGTTTTGAATTGAAACTTTGGACTAGTGGCCGGGTTTGTATGGTCATTGTAGCCTTACCATATTATATACCAAAACTAAATCACCTATTTTACAGTCTGACTTGAAAACATAAATTATCATTTCCTTCAAAAAGAATTCTATTTCATGTTAAACTATTTTTTATACATTTAAAAATATGTTTTGGTGCAATAAAATCCGAATTAATATGTGATTTTTCATTTTATACTAGCCTACTTATTTGATGTCAAATGATTTGTCAAAAGCTATATCTTAAGAATTGTATAACCTCAAGTAAAACATTAAGAAGAAGAAAAATCTTGTCAACAGTTTGTCTCTTTTCTTCTTTAATTTAAAAGGTTCTTTTTTGGCAGCAATACTATAAAATCAAGTTAGTTGGTTCTTCTTTTAAACAACAAATTATTTGGATTATTAATATATAATCTTTCGAATAACTGACTCGTCTTAATTGAGGTTTCCTGGATATAAGCGTTATCTAAGTGCATCACAGGTTTAGTTATAACTGTCAATTTTATAAGATTGAAGAGCTGCCATAAATGCAGTGAAGGAGAGAGAGAGAGAAAGAGAGTCAAATAACCTCATGGTATCATTTCACTTAAATAACTGAAAATTTCGATACTCATCTAAAAAGAGATAAGCACTTTAACCAATCGAAGACTGGGTCAATTATATTATATTGCTAGTAGGCGAACTCTTCCAAATAAGATGTCTGATTGGGGTATATCCAGCTCTTTGTATTCTGGGTAATATTTGAGTAAAAATGTGGAGTGAATGAACTATGGTTAACAAAAACGTATTCAGCTAGTTATAGATACTTAAATGAACGTATGAATAAGTCATTTTAATATCGCACTAAACTAACTACTATTAATAATAGATGGGGAACTTGCTTTTTTGTATTCCTCTGCTTCGATACCTTTATATTTTATATGAATTAGTTAATTATTACATTTTTAATAGCAAAAGTTGTGGTAATCTTTACACTCGTAAATGAAACCTATGATTTGTATATATATATCTAAAACGTGGATAAACCTCCGAAAAAGATTACGGATTGTATAAGGTATTGTAATTAAATATTTAAGATTGGAGGGACTGCTTTATTACACAAATTAAGAATAAGGCGCCTCTATTTCTGAACTATTTAAACGCTCTACGTAATAGGTTTACTTGCCGTATTATTTGGAATTGTTAGTTGCATTATTCGTTTCTATTTATTCGTGTTTATAATTGTCTATAAATAAATTGACTATTGTGTATAACTTTTGTATATTATCTTCATTAAAACTGAGTAGTTTTTAATCAATAGTTTAAAGATTTTCTATAAATACATATTAATAATATATGAATTTTCACATAGTAGATCAGAAAATATGTCATAAAAATGTAACAGAAAATTACGCAATAAATAACCCACGAGTTTTCCGGAGTGTATTTATTGAATATTTTAAACTCTGGGGTTATCTGACTTAATCCACTATATTAGAAAAAGTGTCAACGCTATAAATTAATGGTTAATTTACATTTTTATTACTTCTGCATAAATAAAAACCACGAAGTCTATAGCTAAATGCTTTGAAGGAAAGTTTCCGAAAATATACTTAACCTTGAAAATGTCAAGTTCAAAATATACGAAAATATACTTTTTCAATAGTTATTGCTAGCGTGTATAAAAATACATGCATCATGTGATTCTTGTTTAATGAAACGTAAATATGTTTACAAGCTTTTAATTTGTAGTCAACATGCACCTTTGAAGATACTACTTAATATATTTTCATAACCATGGTTCTCTCAATATTCTTACTTAAGTGATTCCAAAAGGAACAATTGGTAATTATTATATTCATTTTATATATTTCATGGTATATATCTAAACCTACGGTAGTAGGTTGTTAGCTCATGCGAGAAACCTGTACATTAAGGTATATTGGAATACCGCAAAAACGGCCATTTTTTAAATAGCTACCATTTGAAAAGTAATTTATGTTTTGAAATAATTTAACTTTTATTGTGTAGCGCCACCGAAAATTAATCAGCTTGCCAATTTCATCTTTATAACTATTATAGAACCCGAGATATTTAGGTGCAAAGAAAGACTTTTTTCGTAATTCTTCTTATTCTTCAGACCCAATAACGCCCCGTAAACTTTAAGCGATTTTTATTAAATTTTGAACATACATATATTGGAAATGTTCCGTTAATGAGAAAAATGATATTTTTACCTAGCAACCGTTGATAGGGGCCTAGATTTTGCATAGTAACCACTAAGTCCCAATAACACCTTAACTTTAAGCGATTTTTATAAAATTTTAAACATATATTGCAAATTGATGAATACATAAAATTAATTGTAAACACATTAAATTGAATGAAGTGTTACAATTATAAATATCCTAGACAAAATGCTTTTAGTATAATAGTTTTTTAAAGTAGTTTACTCAAGTCCAATATTATTAACTAAAGAGCTAACACATTTAACGCATATTTCGTTTCTTGTATGGGTTGAGCTAACACTTTTTTTGCCATTTTCGGCTTATAATTATTTTTAATTAGGATTACATATTTCTACTGCATGAGTCAATGATCATTATTAAAAAGTCATTCCACTTTTTTATTATATACTTCTATTAACACATGCTTATCTTGATATATTTTGATGCTACATTTGACATATATTTGTACATAAATTTATAAAAAATATCGCCATATATTGATTTATATTTTCTTTTGTAATACATTGTTATTTGATATACAGATATTATAATGGAAACAAATTGAATATAATTTGTGTTTTAAATATCATTTCTATAATATATGTTAAATATTTACTTTTATTATTTTTCAGGGATGATCGTTCAAAAATTAATCCTAAAAAATTTATGATTGAAAATATGAAAAGTGGTATATGTAGTCGCTTACCAGGAACTATAAACGGCCAACAGTTCCTAATTGTTAATTGTTCGGTAAGTTTTCTATACTTGTTCTATATTATTTATAATTGTGATATTTTCATTTTATATTTGTTTATACCTGGAATCAAGTTTTATATGTGTCATAGTATTAAATATATATTCTTCTTTGGTTTTACCAGGGCGTTATATGTATATGTTAGTTTATTTAGGAATATCAGTAATACTAAACGATAGTACACGTTCTTATACTGTCAGTCTATACTATTTATAGGGAACACGCATTAGTGTGTATGTATCTATGTATGAACTTTATTTTAATTTTTATAGTTGTGTAAATGTGTAAAGCCCTCATAAATGATGCGTATAAGTTCATTACTAACATGATTTTTTTGTATGATTCACATTGATATGTTTGAAATAAATTGAATGTAATCATATTATTGAGTTGATTTGTGTTACATACTTTCGGATGTTTCACCTTATGTACGATATATTTACTTAGTAACCACGTGTATATATTATTTGAAGACTAAGTTTCAACTTGCTTTTTTTATGTTGTTGAGCCCATACAGAGAGTGCATATTTTTTTTTGTTCGGGGTATGTTTCGTTGTCGATACATATAGTACAATGTTATAAGTTTTCGGGAAATTGATTAAACTATATATACTTCATTATATTATGTAACATTTTTAGAACATACTATATTTTAAAATAAGTTACTACTTAACATAGTTTTTCTAAGAATGACTTTGTTCTTTACTAAACACCCGTTTATGTAGTTAAAATAAAATACAATTTGAAGTTTGCTTAATTTCTTATTACATGAATAAAAACATTCCAAATTGACATTTAATGAATTACAATTTTTGAACTCGTGATAACATAATATGCTTGTTATATATTTTTAGGATTCGATTATTTACCTTTTTGATCACGTAAACACTATAACCATTGATGACTGTAAAAATTGTAAATTCTTCATTGGACCAGTACGCACCAGGTAGTTTTCAGAAAATATCTGTTAAATTGTATTATTTTGTTGAAACTTGTTGTGTTAATTGAATTTCAATTCATAACTTCAACTTCGCTACATTAAAAATATTAAATCTTTGGAAAACTTGTTAGTTGTTCTTTCGTCTCATTGTTTTTTTGTTCATTTGACGCACAATTGTATGATAGAGCAGTAATGCTCTTAATATTATATGCATTGTGTACAGAAAAATCATTTTATCTTTTACATATATATATATACATTATGTAATGTTATATGTTACATTATGTTGATTTTTAGTGAAATCTTCAATGCGATATTTTTATTTATAATTATGTATACACATTTTCCGGAATATTAAATGTATAAATATGAAAGTTTTTGAACATAGTTTAGTTTAGAGTGTTTTAGTTCTGTTTGTGTATATTTTAAGGTATGATGTTGAATTTTGATTATATACTTTAAACATAAGCTTTTATAAATCTAAGCTTTTAAGACTGAATTCTTTTACCACAAATTTACTTTACTTGTGTCTATGCATAAATCTGCATTAATGTATTATTTTTAGATTATACGAGTATTACATGTTTTATTAATATTTTACTTTTACATATCTACATTTTCTGTATAATTGTATCTTAAGATAAGCTAAAATCTCTCCGGCTTTACGTAATTACTTTGAAATAATTCTGCATTTTTCTTTTCCGAAAACGTGTGTAAGTATTGCGCTATTAATATTTGTCTTGTTTTTTCAATTGATTATGTAATCCGCATTTCCTATTTTTATTTACCTAAAGAACTTCCATGTTTTATAGCACTTATACTTTACCGTAACTTTCAATTATGAATAGTTTAGTAATTTCATTAGGCACGTCACGAGGGCGTCGTTATATATCGGTGGCAAATTGATTATACTGGAATTCAGCGTGCATCACTTTTCCTAGCTATAGCAGCTCTTATGGGGATATATAGTCTAAAAAGCTGTTCATATTCTGCTTCTAAACTTGCGCTCTGCTTCTCTTTCTCAGCGTATTTATTCGAGATTGCCAGGAGTGTCAGCTCATTGTCGCTTGTCAGCAGTTTCGGGCGAGAGATTGTCATCGTCTGGACGTCTTTATTGCCTGCGTATCTCAGCCGATCATTGAAGCCAGTAGCAAGATTCGAGTTGGGCCCTACTGCTATTTTTATCCCCAATTAGAAGGTAAGAAATAGACATTACTTTATTTTTGTCTTTTCTATAAAAATCAACACTGGAATTTGATTTCAATTAATAGTATTTCAGAGAGGCCTTGAAATTGTATTCTGTTATTCGACGTTGATTACTATATATATTTTATACTTCTTTGTATGAAGTTTTTGTAAGAAGAAAATTTTAGAAGTAATTAAAGGAATTGATATTCCCTTGCGAACATCAACAAACAAATAGTATATCAGGTTGCATAAACTATTACTACATTAGAAAAGGAAGGATTTCGATCGAATATTTCGATCCTACGATGTCTCTTATAGACTTAAATTGTCTACCAAACAGTCAATCGCTGTCTTTCTAGTCCCCAGTTCTATTATGACTAAAATATTTGATTACTTGAGCCACGCTTTTTGGCTATATATTATTAAAAATTCGTATTTTTAAATGGAATATAAAATCTTAATTTAAAAGGGTTAATTAATATAAACTCTACTCTGCCTTTTTTGGGGTTTCCTGAGAACTTAGAGCTTGTTAACAGTTTACGTTACACTCATTCAAATTTAAACAAGAATATAATATTATTTCTGGACTTATTATACTGTGATATAGGTAGTATGATTTTGTTCTTAATTAAATATAACCTTTCTGTGTAATACTTTATTAAATGAGTAATACATATTCTATAAGTATACAATACTCTCAGTTTAATATTATCTGTTAGTGTCATTTTTTCAGAACTTGGAAAGCACTTTTATAAGGATTTCTCCTAGATCATTAAAATATATGTTTTGTGATCCGCTTTACTTACATTTTTAAAACAATCAAAGTATGCCAAGTTGATAACAGATAAACGTAAATAGATTTGCAAATACTATATGTTTGTATCTCTCAAAGATTTACTATGAATATGACTATACTGCACTCAGGCATTGAAGTAGAGATTCATATCATTCAAATAAAACTTGAAAGGTAAATTTTAATTTACTAGTCTCACAGTCTGCATATTTTTCTTACTTTTATAGAATTTCTCCTAATTTGAGAATACCAGAGATCATTTTCTATATCGTGAACCTTATGTTACTCCAATAAAAATGTCCTAAATGAGGTGGTATCATTTTGTATCAAAAGTTATAATACAATGATATTAAAAACTTCTTCTGGTTCTGCAGGACTGTATTTTAAGTCATCGTCTTATGATTTCAGATTTACTGGCCTACTCAGATATACTGCCGCTATGGCATCATAGCTAAATTGAATACTATTTGAATATTTAATAGAGTAGTTATTTCTTGATATAATTGAGGCTCACGCTATATATGCGAGTTGGCTCGGGGACCTATTCACTAATACCTTACTACAATTACTACTTACTGACGAATTTGGTTTCATTTGTATATGTTCAGCTGACCAAAGCTAATAGTATTAAAGTGAAACTTGCACTATCCATTAAAGTTTTGCATATAATTTGATTTTTTGTATATGGTATGTATTTTTTAATTCTATGGCCCGTAGTCATACAACAAGAGTCTTTACTAGCCAAGTGATGGCTAGCCTAGTCTTGAGTATATATTAAAAGTTTATAGTCACAAAGCTTGTCGATACACGTTTTTCTCTCGGATTTTATTGGATAAAAATCAGCTTTTAGCCTGACGAGATACTAAGAAGACAATGGTTTATTAAACTCAAAGACATTAGAATGAAACAACAACTAATGAGACGTTAATATTTAAACGCCTTTAATGAAACTTCACAAATGGATTGTGCAATAGAAGTCGATATATGTGTATCTAGAAACTATGATCAACAAATCAAAATTAGTGGAACATTGGAGACATATCCTATTATTTTTTAATAAGGGCAACACAACGCGTTGGATGATCTATGCGCTCACTTAAATTGTCTATTAGTCTAATTAACGTATGACGTTGGAAACAAAAAATCTGTTTATTAAATA
This sequence comes from Invenusta paracnida, assembly GCA_036023295.1. Lineage (NCBI taxonomy): Eukaryota > Metazoa > Platyhelminthes > Proseriata > Coelogynoporidae > Invenusta > Invenusta paracnida. Next base: position 23,718 of record JAYRBW010077806.1, on the reverse strand, counting down.
TTGATCCCAAAACTTAGTTCAATATCAAAATACACGTTCTGTATGAATTCAGCATTGATTATATAAAAGAAAATTCAAACTACAAGACATGAAATCTAAACAAAACTTTGATAACTAAGTACCATTAACAAGTCAATACTAGAAAATGAAGTCGTGACTATAAGGTAGTTACCTATGTCTTTATGACTACGAGCCAGCCTATCTCTCTATACCTATAACTTCTAATTATTGTTATTATTTCTTGTTTTAATCAATTCAAAGGTTGATTATTGGTGTTGAGGGGATAAAGTTGACTATGTATTAATAGTACATACATTTGAAATAAGATACGCCTATACTTTGACAAAAGCTATCCCATTTTCTCTCTATATTGTCATACTGCGAAGTACTATATCATCTATTCTATCTAGAATTTATACGATTCAATTGAACTACCTAAATCAAGGATTAATGATGCGATATTCAACTTAAATATAATATTTGTCAAAAGGAAAATATTAAAAGTTTGTAGTATAATGTTTTTAAGCTATTTTATTATAGTTTATTTGTGCTCTGTTTATGTTTTCTAGTATAAAAAACATTCTTTATATTATCGTAATTTAATCTGTATTATGCTGTACATATATCATATACTTATAATATACATATATAATATAAACATATATAATATATGTATCGTTTATGTATTTCTAGACAAGACATTCTAGTCTGCAAAGCATATTTTATGTGGACAAATAGTACAATTCAATTGAATTTTAAAATATTTCTCTGATCAAGCTAAATAAATAAATGAAATTGCCATGCACCGCGAATCACACAATTTTGCTTAATTTCTGTGAACAATTTTAGTTTTTGATCTTTATACATCTCTTATATAATGCATAGGGACTTTTCTCCTCTTTTCGAGTTAGAATATTATCTAGCAATGCCCTACTAAAATGTCGTGTTATTCATCATGCTTTGAAATATTGTGCATTAAATCGTAATTAATATTTTCATCTGACATTTAGAGAAATCGAATAGATATTACAACATTATAAGAAAGTATCATGGGGAAAAGCAATAATTCGATTTTAAAGTAGACATTTAATTATTTTCGAAGACTTTTCATATCACTATATTTTGAATATGACCTCCCAATTTATGCATCTATTGTATGTATAAAAATATGTTATTTGTTCTAAAACTAAATTATAAAGCTTTTAATTTAGACTATATAAGTAAATTTGCTTGCATATAAAACGTATATTATAATTGAAATATTTTTATTTCGCTTTGTGCATTTTCATATGATATATTTTGAGGCTATTCGTACCATAATCCTTTTATTTCGACGCTGCAACTGATAGTTTTCTTAATTCAGCTATACAGAACCGAGTGATTATCCGTCTACATGTAAAAAATGTCAAGTAGGGACAGAGTTGCTTTTATTTTAGTGTTTTATATTACAAAACGGATTTTTAGACTAACTTGTCTGTCGTTTATTATTTTAAACCTTCAAATCGAATGAATGGAACGTTGCATATAAAATTCGTTTATCTCCAATTTATGTTTTACAAGTGAATTATTATTTTTATCGTAAATCTCCAATATACTGCTTCAAATAACGATGTATTGTAACCAGAAACTTCCTAGTCAAGCTAACGTAAAACAATAAAATTGGAACGACGTAATGTTTGCAAATCCATGATTAGATCCGGTAGTCGAAACATAAGAATTGGATTTTATGTAAGTAATAGCGTCTCTCATAATAAATATCGTCCTAGAACGAACACTCTTTTGTAAGTTAGCATATCGGACTGAAAGTAGCGAGTAGTTTGGATATTGAACTCGAGTATAATGTACGAATTTGAATCCTTTGTTTTTCGCGTTATCGGCTTAGTACTTGAAGTAGAGTTGGTATGCAATCATTTCATGTAATTGTATGCTTATCTCAATCTGCAACGATCGGCTCTTTATAATCTAGTCATATGAAAACGTATAATGCTTTCGGCAATACCTACCTATGAGTGACGGTTACTAATGGAGCTTCCATTAACTCATAAAATTTAAACAACATTATAGTGCCTATAATACCGAGTGACTTGTGGACAGTGTATAGCAGAATACGGATATCTGTTTCAGAAAAGCTTCTTAATCATGAATATTACAGAAACAATACACATAAACCGATGCACATACTCCCGGGGTCCATTTAGGCCAGTTCCGGAGTGCCGGCATCAGTCCCTTCAACTGCGTTTGGTCCGACATCTACGACTTCACCCCCGTGAGCGGCGAGTCCGCCAACTTTTCTCTCTTCCCAAGGCACGTGAACCCGGCGAGCTATGTACCCCCACCGCCATCCCCTTATAGTCACCGCCAAGGTGGCAGGTGCCACTTGAGTCCCCCGGCCCTGAGCGAGGAGGGGGTAGGAGGGAGTGGTGATGACAGGGCTGAGGCACTGAGTCGTGTGAAGGTGAGCACCCAACCGAGTGAGTCTTTGGTTCCCTGGACGCAGCCGTTGACGGGGGATGAAGGGGAGGTCTTACAGGGCTGTCTTCTGGTTGTCTTCTTCTGCGAGAGCCAGAGGAGAATAGCGAGGACCCTCATCGGGGACATAGCCGCTCGCTTTGTGAGTCTCAAATATTTTCAACGCTACAGTTTCTTCTTTACTTTTGGAATTCTGATTTTAAGTTTGTTATTTTCTTACAGATTAATTAACTGAATATGTATTCCTTTCTTAGACAAACGGTTTTTTACTAGGATATTTTATTAATAGAAAAGCTTAGTTTAAATGCTAAAATTATGAATAAATCGTGTTTATTTTAAATGAATTTTCCACCCCCGTTTCTTGGCCCCTAATCATGTACTATATATTTTGTATACTTGCACATACTGTTTTTTATAATTTAGAACAATACATAGTTCAATAATAAATCATATTGAAAATAGAAACATGAAATGCGTTTATCATATTCCAATATTAATAAAGTATGTTAAGATTTCATATACGAAGTTAAGAACTAAAAGTTAAATGCAAACTATTAATACGATTATAATTATTTATACTCAATTTAATAAGCTATATATATGTATATTTATAATTTAATGAATGAAATAACACTGGCGGAAATATTTCAAAGACACATTTTTTTTACTTTATTTCTAAAAATATACACCATCTAAATTGATAACATTTAATTTAATATTTAATGTAGTATATATTTTTATTTTTTTATATTTGTAGTAAAACGTTATAACAGTTAATTAGAAGATAAGTGAACAATTTTCAAACTAAGTTTTACTTCTGGCACCAATTATACTACTTGAAGGTGTTTACTTTAATTATTATTTATTATATACGGCCGGATTAAGAATGGGGTTTAAGATTGAATCCCTGCACCTCTTCTCTCTACTCTTATTGATCCCGGTAATGATGATCAATTAACGATAATTTTCGATAACTAATAAATGGATTTGTACGATATAAATCATTTCCGCTATTATTTCACAATCTGTATATTAAGATGTGAAGTTTGGCTTTGGAATAATGCTAACTTTTTTATTGTGATATATATGGTATAATATTGAGTAGCTTAATTATCTATCGAATTGCTATTATATTATTAAGTCGTGTTGACCTCTATATGTTAATATATTTAAAAAATATACCAATGTTACAAACGCTAAACTGAAGTAACATAGATTTATTGGATATTTTTTTAACCAAAATTATAGTTGTCTATTAGTTTTGTTTCAGAAAGCGACAATTGTTCCAATGTAATTGTATTCGGTACAATAATGAATTGAATAATAGCAATGTAAATCATATTGTAAATATGTGTAATACATTTATCATATTATTTAATATAATATTATGAGACCGTTTCAGGAGCCAAACCAGCTCTTTGGTAAAGGGTGTTAGGGGTTCGGCTGGCGTAGTATAGGCAGATGCCCTCTCAGGGTGTTAGGGGTTCGGCTGGCGTAGTATAGGCAGATGCCCTCCCGGAGTGGAGGGGCGGGATCTTCCCTGCAGTTTTGCCATTTTAAGTATTTAATGTTGTTGTCTCTTTGATCCTCTGGTATTGTTAAAGATGTGGTTTCCTAGTGTGTTCTGGAATATATCTAAAATCATGACTCCTATTTTTAATTTTTGCAATAAAGAATTTAAACACTGAATTATTAAATTGTAGTGGTAGTGACTATCTTTCTTTTGTCTGGCATAGTGTACTCTTTTCATTGGCCACTGGTTTCATAAACTTGCGATATGTTGTATATTAACTTTGATTATTGTTTCACTTGTAGAAACGTAGTACTATATTATAGTTGCTACGTTGTTATTGTTCTAAAGCATTGTCTTAAGCCCCGAAGGTTTGAACAGCCTATCCTCTTTAGATCCACTTCTGGGTTCTTCACATTTCCAACTATTATTGTTCGTAAATATTGCTAATATTATTAGGTAAGTTTTACACATTAAATTTAGTTATGACTAAATTTGTCTCTTTTATCATTATTATAAAACAGAACAATGCTATATATTTCCATTGTATAATTTGTATTTTTTCCGTGTATGTCGTGCTTAGTTAAAAGAACTATGGGTCGGATATACCTTTTATTATACTGAATATATATCATATTATATAATAAGTCCCAGGAGCGATATATCATCAATTAATTTAATATTTTCCTTCAATATCGTTAATGATTTTGAAACAATATTATTATTTTATACTGAAAGAGTTAAGTCTGGAATACCTATATATTCATTATTACTTGCTTGTTTATTAAAATGCTTTACAGAATATCATTATATATATTTCATAGCACATATTTTCCGTTGTTCTTCACTATACATTTATCATTTATATTTGTAGACAGTGTCTGCATTTGAGTCTTTGCGCAATACATGCTTTACTACCTACCTAAATAGTTATTATGAACATAGTTTTGTATAATTTAAGAAATCTTCCTCTAAATTGAGTCTGAGTTTCATCTATTTATATTCAATTTGGTAGAAAATGTAAGTTTATTCAAGCACGCGGCTTGAGTTGAAAGCATAATTTGATTTACATATAGGATTCGCTTATACATATAGTTTGTGTGTGTGTGTTGGTGACGGTAGGTACACTGGACATGCCAAAACGAATGTCAACATTACTTTTCACAATTCAAGTGAAAAAGATAACCAAGACTTAACAAGTCAATAAAATGCTCTTTTTCTATATTGATTTATTGATGAGTATCATTATTTTGTCTCGTGTTATAAGTTTTGTGGCCCGCGGTGTGAATCAAATCGCTGTGAATTGCTGTAAGTTCTTTATTCTACTATTCAATCTTTTCCAATTTTTGTAAACATTAAATGACACCATGCTCCTATAAATGTAGAAGTAAGTCTCTCATCTTTTCGAATAATTATATTCAAAGAAGGATAAGTTATTTTTTAGACTGCAGACATTATTGTAGTGCTCCGAAATACATTATTGACTTTTTTTAAATTCAAAGCGAAGTTAAAATGAAAGTTTTATTGATCAGCAGACTTTCAACTTGTTTTTTGTCATGTAAATAAGTATAAAGAGTAAAATCAAACTTTAATATAACTATACAGTAGGTAAGAATAGTAATATAAGTGAGAGTAAAGATGTGTATGACATGAATATATGTATGTCTCATTGGTTATATTTCATCGAGTGTCTTGATAGATGCAGCCGAGAGAGATTGAAACTGAAAGTATTTACACTTACAGGTAAACGTAATGATACATATAATGTATATAATATATATGTGTAATATTACTGTAAATCTCAAATTTAATCTTTGCTTGCTAATTGTGATTTTCCACAGCGGATATAAAGATATATACGTTGAGTTTGTTCGTCGTAAATTGGCATGTTTTCTGACTTATGATTTTTTGGGATATATAAAAGGCTATAGACATCGTCTAATTTATAGTTGTTATGAAATTGTTTTTCTTTAATTCATGCATGCGATGTGCATATAGAATCAGGCGCTGTAGAATTTGGAAAGTATAGCCAAATTATATTTACAATTTATGTATTAAACAAAAGGGAATAGACCTACTCTTTATGAGAGATTCAAAAGCCACATTATATGTATAAGGTTTTATCTACAATTTATGTTTTGATCAAAATATTTCTTTTAAAATCTATTTTTTCTCTTCATAAACGGGGAAAGAGGTACGCCTGTTTTATTGCAAATCTCTACTTGTGTGTATGCTGACATGAGAATAGTAACTACAGTTGGAGGTTTTCGGGATATATTGACTTATTAACCAAATTCTACATAATAGACATTTTTGTACAGGAACTATGAAACCAGATTGAAATTTTAAATGCGGCGGTTTTTACCTGGAAACTCTGAATATTTAATAACTGCCATAATATGAACAAAAATTTGAGTGGTTTACAAATATCATCCACTTTTCAAATTGTTTATTTCATATTAAGCGCGGTACGTGGTCATCATTTTACACTGTTATTTGTTATTCTGTTACGTGCCTATCAGGCTGCGCATTTTTAGATTTGAAATCCCATGAACTGGTTAACATTAATATATGTGTTACATAAAAATGTGTATAATTGATTATTAAAAAATAGTCATATTTTCTTACTAAACATATAGTCATAGTACTGGTTTTTAATGAAGGGGTTCCTCTATTAGACCCAATCTAAGAATCATTTTTGGAACTATAGTATTCATATACTATGTATGTGTGTTTTTATTTTTATGTTTTATCTTTCAAATTATTTATTTGATTTCTTAAATTACAAACAATGAGACTTTAGTCTGTGTATAGTTAGATATGCGTTTTGAGTGATACTAATTTTCATATTTTTCCCTTTGAGATGATGAGACTTGTGTTTTGGTGGCATGAAAAGTCATTTGTTAATTACTACCTCAAATTATTGCATATCTACTTTCCCAAGGGGGTGTAGACTTTCATAATTTATATAATTTCCTAAGGCAGAAGCGCAGATTTCACTTGAATGAATGAAGCTATATGATAGATATATAATACCAGCCTACCGCTGGTTATAACCTATAGATGTTGCACGCAATAGATGAAAGAATGGAAGCGATGTATATGAATGTTAGTAGCCTAGCACTAAACAGCCTTGTGTCCCATTATATACACAAACATAGGTATTGACTTGGGGGGGGGTTCTCCGAGGCACAATTTATTACTACTTTATATTTTGAATGAAATAGTAAACCTAGCACTCCAATGTAAAAATCTGACTTGTTTTTATTTTATTTCTCAACGGGCAGTTACTTTATAATGTATATTATTCGAGTATTGTTATATATACATTAAATGAATTATTATCAAACAATTTGACCGGTCTAAATATATACATTCGTGATCATGTTTTAATGTCAATCCCTTTAATAAAGTTTACATTTATTTTATTTCAAGTTTAAAGTATTTGTTAATATATTCAATTATATATAAGAAAACGCGAAAATCAATAAGATTAGCACATACGATAAATGTGTACGAAGAGATCCTTGAAGGAACAGAAACGCTTTAACTATATGGAATTGTTTTCTTTCAGATCTAATGGAATATTTTGTAATGACTAATACTTGTTTCGATAAAATCAATATAAAGATGTATTATGCCTATCGCTGCAATATATTTTATGTAGTTATGTACTTAATGTGTTTTTTTAATAAACATCATCATTTTTATGAACACGAATTATTATAGTGTCAACAATCTAAATGTTGAATAAACAGGCATGTTTTTGTGCATCAAAGATTATTGAATTACATTTTGAAAGAAAACAAGTAGACTGCGAATCATTCCTCTGAATAGAAATCTGGCTTTAAAAAAATATTCCATGTCAATGTCAAGTTTACTTTTTAGGTTAAGCTTTTCAAATAATATTGTTTATTATCTGTGTAAAGTCTATTCGTTGTGTAATAAAAAGCATTTCTTTGAAGCTGGAATTTTTTTAAAGAACAAGGTTTTAAATGTATATAATTTTTTATTAGAGTTGATGATTTTCGATAATATATTGGACTATTGGACTACATTTTGTAGCAATCATCTGATCATAGCTCTTGATCGAAGAATACGACTATGCGTTTGATCTTAATATGTATGCTTCTCTCGTTCAATCTTTATCTAAAGTTATATTCTTCGATGAATGAAGATATTTTAACTCTAAATTTACGCTCTATTATTATATTTATAGTGACCATATCATTCTCTACCACCTATAATATGGAATAGATGAGTATTAATGGCTGTTTTTAAGGACAGTATTTAAAATTAAAATATATATTTGATGCGAAAAGAGTCTATTATAGGTATATTTGATAATACATAAATAATAAATAAACTATATATATAATTAGAAATAAATATAAAAGAATATCACAAATGCAGTAGCTACTCATTATATGAATTATTCAAAGCCTTATGTGTAGTGTAACTTTATGAAAAAAAATATAATTTAGTCGTGCTTATGTATGATTCATATTTTCTTATCACAGTAATAACAATAGCAAATTCTCAGAAACCCATAATGCAACTTTGACATATTTACTTTACTTTTGAATACCTATGTATGCAGTTATTATTGTTTACTACTTTGATGTGTACTATTGTTAATTTGTAGTAAACAACACTGGAATAGATACATTTTAATACTTATTACTTAGAGAAATAATGACGTCCATATTTTCGTGCCATGATTATCAATAATGTGCACGCGTTAGATTTCTTCTCAGTGACTTCCTCTAGAATCTAAATGGTATGATAATCAATATGCTTAAAAGATATAAAGAGGTGTTGTTTATGAGCCACTCTATATCATACATTGTACCCATCTTGATGTGCAGTAATTGTAATGCTTATCAGTGTTTGCTTGTCAATACTGATTATAATTGTGTGCATTTTTTAGTTCGTTTATTGTCACTCGAATATAGGGTGCAATATATAACTGTATTTTATTGTCCATAGGTTTTTGTCTGTCTTTCTTTTATACATATAATGTAAGTGTACATATTATTCCTGAACATTTTACAAACATATATAAAGTTTTGCTATGTCGAAAAGTTGACCCACAACAGCTTGAAAGGTACATACAAACCCTTTTGATCAACTCTATCAGGTTGATAGTCTGCTTCAGGTTTTCGTTGAAAAAATTACATTTGTGCGACTTGATGGTCGCATTAAGCCAATAACTTGAATGTAAGTTTAAGTTTTGTTGGACTATGCAGTATTGTATATCGTTAAGCATAAAAAAATATGCTACAGCTACAAGCAGGTCTTTCTCAACATACATATATACGGTGTGGTGTGAAGGACAGATGTTTTTATATTAAAGGGTTGACTTTTTTGACAGTTTTTAACAGTTCACCAAAATAATAGTGCGAAATAGATGACCGTAAACTTGTTTTAATATTTCAACTTTTTATTGGTGCATAACAAATTATCAATTATATTTATTACAAATAAGTAATATCATTGGAAGTTTTTTTGTTCAATAGGAATTCATTCGGACAGGCTTATAATATTATAATATTATAATCTTTATTGTTAAACTTTTTAAACGTCAGAATTTACTAGGATTTTTAACGATTTTTTTGCAGGAGACTAATTTAACTAGATTCTTTTTTTGTGAGAACTAATTCACTGCCACTGGATTTGATTGTGAATATTTTAACGCAAATTTCGTACAATAACATGTTTAGCTGTTATCTTATTAACCTCGATTTATTTTTATAGCTATATGTGTTTTATTAACTGATCTACTCTTTAATTAGACGACGTATAGTATTACAGTTTTGTTGGATTAATTGATAGAAATGTACATTTTATTATTGAAAAATGCAGCATAAAGTAAGTATGCATTATCTTGTAGCATCATCTACATACGTAACAGCGCTTAGCATGAATTTAGTTTAATTGGTTAAGGTGGCTTTACACTGGTACTCTTTTTGTGGAGTGAACTTTATTGATCAAAAACGCGTTAATAATTACTATAATATAAATCAAAATATATTTAAAGTTCTACTTTTTTTATTATTTAGTTATATACTGTATTTATCATAAACGTTGTATAAGTATATTTACTGATTTAAGGTAAATTATGTAACCCATATTATGGCTAAGTAATAAAATAAGTCACTTCTTTTTTATAGTTTGACAATTAGATGATACTAAGTTTATTGTTATCTAAGTTGCTTTTTAATGTTTTCAAATACGTATATATTATAAGAATCTTGATTATTATGAAAATGTCTTCTTTTATAATTGTAATTATTTTTTAAATATGTTGTAAACACATTCAAATGAATTTTTTCACATAAGATGAGTGTATTTTATTGCTGAAGTATGCAAATTACGATACCTATCATTCTAGAGTCATTGTTGTTCATGGCAACGTAATGGTGTTTGTATCCTGAAAGATATGTGTCACATTGCAACTTTGTTTGCTAATTAACATCCTCAATCAAGGCTGTTGACATGTCAGTTTATAGTTATTTAATTAAACAAGAAACAATGATTTATAGTGTATCTTATATAGTTGTAACAATAGGTTTATATAGTTCAGGTGGAAGTTTTAATTGAATATTTCTCAGTCTGTTGGAATACATTTTATCTTTACCAGATATTATGCAGGTACCAATGTATACATTTAAAGTAACTAGACTTTTATAATGTGTCTAACTGATTAAATAAACTTCCTTGAAATATTTTTGAATTAAACTATATTGCTGACGCTATATTTTCTATTTTACTATTCTTAGTCATTTTTCTCCTACTTTCAAAATAATAACATGAATATACAGCATGTAATGTATACAGCAATCTAAACTATAGCGTAATTTTATGATTATAGAAATAAATGGGTAAGTGCTGGCGTGTAAATATCTTATAGTTTGGTGTGTAAACATGCGTTCTTGGTAGAGTCAGCCCATTGAAACGTTCTCTCTCTATGGATTATTTATTTCCCGATCATTTCCTTACCTGACAGGCTGATTGTTTTCTCGTCTCAACAAAGGAAATCACACTGTCACCGGCGAATGCTAAGGCTGTCTTTCTTGCCGATCACTACATCACCTGCGTTCAACGGGGTAAGAAGTTTTATGATTTACCCTTATACTCAAAGCTAGTCGTGATACCTTATTTCTTAACTGGGATATCTAGCAGCTGTCCCTAACCACTGGCCTTTTTATGAGCTGCTATGAACTGATTAATAATTTAGGATTATCATTAATTCATTATTGTCGTCTTGCGGTTACCTAATGAGGGATTAGTAAAAATTCAGTACGTAGTTACAACTAGAATATGATTCCTTGATAAATCTGCTATAGTAATATTTGTTATCTTGCGGAGTAAAGACCGTTGAGTCCGAACTGTCTGGCTTGGCAAAGTACAATAACAACTTGTTACTCACATAAATAGTAGAACCTGGTTGTATTATAAAAGTATAAAAGAGTTTAAACCAGCGGCAAGAGGTAAGCTAGGGTCTAACTTGGCCACCCAAATTTCCTCCTCAATATTCAGCTCAAGTCGAAGACTTGCATTGATTGAGTTTTGTCAATAAAAAAGGTGATTCCTTCTTTGATCTAAATTGCAAGACTCCGCGCAGACGCATATAGACTCCTTAAGCAGATTGTGGAAATCATGCCATATAGTCTACCTTCTATGCAAGTAGCTCTACCTACACACGAATTGAAAGAACTTATATTCAATTCTTTCTTGTTCTCAAAGACAACTATTCGCCCTTCATATATGGAATACAATATTAGATACATATAGTTCTAGTTATACGCACTTTTGGGTGAGAATGAACATTCTGACTTGACAGTTGTATATAGACTAAACAATCTACCAACAACATAATATAAGTTGGTCTTGTAGTTCTCGAGAGATGTTAACACGATGTAGGGACTGATGAGGAATAGGCAACAGACTGGAGACCAACCATTAAGATTAACTGAAAGGGCCAACTCTTCACGTTATAGTATACTATAGTCTACTCTTATCTTTTCATCTTTCTTCCACTCTCTTGGCCGCCTATATAATACCATTTTAGGATTGAGTACTGATCCTAAAGTTGATGCACAAATTACTGTTTCAACCACGGTCGCAAGACTCTCTACATATATTATGGTCTATTTACATACATATGTAGACGTAAACATCCTTATATATTATACTGCGAAGTGTTTCAATGATTCCTAACCAATAATTTGTCTGTTTATTTGTTAGATTTGTTCTATTGCCCATTACTTATTATTTGAAACCAATAGAAGCTGCATAATTTCTTAGAATACTGTCATGATATTTTTATAAATCTGAATTTGTAATTTTATGATTAATAAGTTATTCAATTCTAGTAAATAATATTTGTCTCTCTCGGTATAAGTACTTTACAGATGCTAAACGCTTATATATACCTAATATTGAATTAATACCTTCTGAATAGAATAAGTGCTTTAATGTTATAGAAAAGTTTATATCTCAATTTCGCTCCAGTTCTCAGAAAACATTGGATAAAGTTGCTAGTGATATAGATTGTATTTAATTTAATTTCGTGTTACTAATTTATTTTTGTGTGTTTTAAATATAATGAGATGTAGGCTGAATAGTAAAAGCGTCTTATAAGTTAGCATATAAGATTCACACGACTCCCGGATACGCTCTTCAACACTGTTACACTGTATTGTCTGATTGTATATCGCCATTTCTTACTATAAACAAATCGCTTACATTGTATCCAGTGAACATGTTGTAGTTTAAATTATCGTTTGTTTTGCTTGATTTAAAATCATTTCTTTTAATTAGAAATATTGATGCAGCACATCACTGTCCTAAAACGTATACCACTGATTTGTGTACAATACAGACATACAATATACTGGAGCTATGTGGCTTCGTCGTGCCAGTTAATTGTTTGATTTAGGCACCTTCCCTTTGGTTTGTAGATCTATTCTTAACACTTCAATATTACACAAGAGTACCTAGATTTGTATAAACATTCGAACGTGATGAATATATTGTTTTGTTTATTACTCCTAATTATATGCTGATAATAATGTTGGATTATATTAATTTATTGTGTGCGCGAAACATATATTTAGGTATATCGTTTAGAATAAGGTTTTCGTATAATGTTTTAAAGTTTGCACGTAATGTTTCATTACATAATACTATTAAATAGGAAAGGTTCCACCAAGCTTAAACAACTATTTTAGTTTAGAAGTCTTGGTAAGTATTATATAATATGAAGAAATTCACTCTTTTCGATGTAATTACCTAGTTTAGAAGTCTTGGTAAGTATTATATAATATGAAGGAATTCACTCTTTTCGATATGTAATTATAACTACATTCTAATATATTTCTAAACCCACTATATACTTTAGGAAATAATGAAGTACTTATTATTACACTTACATACTAATGAATACTTCTCTCCTTCTATGTCTCTTCTCTTCTCTCCTTCTATGTCTCTTCTCTCCTTCTATGTTTCTTCTCTCCTTCTATGTTTCTTCTCTCCTTCTATGTCTCTTCTCTCCTTCTATGTCTCTTCTCTCCTTCTATGTCTCTTCTCTCCTTCTATGTCTCTTCTCGCCTTCTATGTCTCTTCTCGCCTTCTATGTCTCTTCTCGCTTTTTAAATGTCATCTTATTTTACTTTCTAGGTCCAGTGATTGCTCTCGAGTTCCATGGTCCCGATATCATTGCCAAGTGTTGTTCAACTTTGTCCCACCGAAATCTCAGCACTTCAAATCATGTTTTCGTCACAGCCCAAGCCTCTCTTTCTAAGGATCATATTGACCGGTTTAAACAATTAGTTAGTATTCGAATGAACGCCTAACTCTTTAGTTTCTCTATGATGTGATAATTAAAACCATGCTTTTAACCATGCTGTCAATTAATATTTGTATGTTTTACTTTTGATAGTTCTATATACATATACTGAACTATTTGTAAAAAATGTCAATATACACTTCAAACATCTAAATTGCAATAATCTAAGTATATTTTTAGCCATTGCTCGCAATTTATAGTTGATGTAAGCCTTAAGTTTTATCATATTTTTCATTAATGTAATTTAAATACTCTAAGTATGTTAGAAAAAATCCTGAAAAATGAATTTTTGTTCTAATGTTTTGTTCTAATTGTTCTATTGAAGTGCAAATTAATCAGGCTTCAAGTGAAAGCTTTCTGTTTTTAATATTCAACTTCTAACATCAAAGAGGTTATCCATAGGAATATGTCTCATTACCGGATGGTTTTATTATTATGTTACACTTGGTCCTCTTGAAAATTAAATATTTTATTCTGTAAGTTTTATATTCAATATTAAATTATTATATTATCCTGCTAATATTATTGCATAATTAATGTTTAATAAGACCTGAAATGACTGAGTAATCTTGATCAACTTGATTGTCGTCTATTGTGTAATAAAATAAGGATAATATTTTCCACAATAATTGTGTTGCTTCTTTGTCTTTCATTAACCTTAGTTCTATATAATGTAAAAATAATTTTCTCTTTTTTTCAATAAATTGATTATTTTATATTTATGCGTTTGTTTTTTATATTTTATATTTGTGTATTCCTAAATATTTGGTATAAGTAATACTATTTGTTTGTTTTCGTCATGTAGCTATGCAACTACTATAATACGTTCTATTTAATCAGTATTCTCTCTTTCAGTTGTTTTATTCCTATTATTTAAATATAGGTACCTATGTAATTTCATAACTACACTCATTGTATGTATATATAAGGGCTTTTCATAAGGTAATTCTCAAATTATCCTTTGTTTTATTCATCACCATACTAATCTATGTATTTCACATACTCTGGGGATAGAAGAGGGTTACTGTAAAACGATATGCTTTCTAGAATTTAGGAAGGTCTACGTAGTAATCTTCCTCTATATGTCATATTGTTAGAATACCTACTTTTGTCTCTATTCAGTATGTTAAAATTCATTTTTTGCGTATTATTTAAGTTTCTATTGATTATTATTAGGGAAAAATAACTGAAACTTACGACGAGTCATTTACTGAAGGCTCATATTTACTTAATGCTTGTCATAGTTAGGTATTAGGTTTTTGCTTTACATATAATAATACCGATTAATTTTTTCTTAGAAATATAAGTATACCTCTAATTAATGTATTGTATATTTAACAAATGTGTTGTTTTCTTTTTTTGAATAAAACTTTTATAAACAGGACATTAATTCGAGTTGTACTTAATTAGTTTTAGACATTGCACACATTTGATTTATTGTTGTAATCTTTTTTTGTCTAAGAGTATTGCTTTTAAATAATTATTTATAAGTAACGTAACACAAATAACTACCAACCAAACTATTTTTTGACAACTAAATTCATGGCATTTTTTTTAAACTAAGTTAGTTTGATAGTATATATGTATGCATTTTAACTTTTGAAGACTAATATTATGACTTTATGAAGTTATTCGACTTTTAAAAGTCACTTTTGAAATACAACAGACATTATTGGGCCAAAGAATAAACTATGGTATCATATTTTTTCTTAATGAAATATTGATGATCATGTATACTGATTATTTTTACTAGAATTGTATGTGAATATGTTGCATAGAGATTTATATATACATAAATGGAGCTATTAGTTATATAACTAATCTATATTTATAAATGGAGCTGTTGATATTTCTTATAAATAAATAATTTCACTGGAGGAAAAATGGTTCACCCTTGAGAATGGTTCCAGTAATAACATTACAACAACTATGTATTCTATATTGGATAATTGTTACTCATACCTAAATGATTCATTATACTTATGCTTCATGTCCAATACATTGAAGTCAAATTATGGTAGATTGTTAATATATACAATTTTGAAGTATTATTTGCTTGCATAAAAGCGATAAACAGAAGATTAAAAGTATTATCATTTCATGGTCGCATATAATTGTTATTATTTATGTAACATTTTTTTAAATATCTGAAACATTAATTTTAAGATACATATTTATGTCCAGTTATTTCACTGTAAAAACAGCATTGCGGTTTTTTTAAATGAAAGTATAGTGTAAAGTATTAGCATATGCTTTGCTCTCATTTATAGCCAAACTTTACAAAATATTTAATTGTTTTTTAGTCTTTCAGCTTCATAAAATTTAATTTTCTGACATCGATTTAAATAGAAAAAATCGTTTGACGTATTCTTGCAATGCTATCTATAAACTATGCATTTAGGAGTTACAACAACATTGAGAGTTATATTCTTTAATGGCAAAAGATAATTATTGGCTATTGAATAGAGTACTTACGCACCAAACAATAAATACGAAACGCTTCTTGCTAGAAATACAGGCTTAATTTAGAAAACCTTGCAAACGCGCAGAATATTTTTTGATTACATTTTTTTTACCATCAAAGAATTAAGTATCATTCTTGAATAGCTATAATTAAATATGTACCGGAATTAATTGAATAATGTTTGTATCATAAAGATTTGGGTACTTTGTATTGTTTATTAAAATTGTACGGCCTCAATTTATATTACTACTCTATCCTTTGGTGCATTTCAGGCTATAGGAAATTGGAATTTGACCTTATAGCGGCGACTGCACTGGTGGTTATCTCGAAATCGGACGAGAAGTAGAATAAAAGATTAGTGAATTTAAAAAAGAGGAGACAGCAACACACAAGCCGGCTCAATGCGCGGTTTAGTCTCGGTGTTGTCGAAACTCGTCCTGGTAGCTATCGGCTACATCGTCGTTCTCAATATCCACACCTCTATCGTCTCCCAGGACAACGGAACCGGCGTCCACGGGGGTAGTTATGGCCTATTTAACCGGCGTCAACATCTCGAGGAGCATCGGGGCAGTGATGTCGCCAGTCTCCTTTTTCGCGCTAACCAGGCCCGGGAACCTAAACTAGCTGCTGACAACCTGATCTTCGAGAAACAGGCAGAAGAGCGGCCGCCAAGGAAGCCCTGTCGGGATGGGAGTGTTGCCTGCGAGGATGCGAGTGCCAGTCGTCTCCAGGCGCGGGGACCGGGCGGGTGGAATATCCGCGGGGGAGGAGTGCTCTCGGACGCCTTGTTTAAGGGGCAGGGGAACTTCCATCTCTTCAACTATGCCAATGGGAGTTATCCCGCCATTTTCTACGATGAGACGACGGATATTGAGGACGATAGGATCACCAATCAAATGCGATATATTCCTGGAGCGGTTTTTGAGGTAAACTTCTTATACACTACCTATTCTATTTCTCTTACAATGCTTGAGCGTGGTCTTGCTTTATTGTAGCTTCATTTGTCATCTGTGTAGTGCCGATTGAATGTATATTTCAAGAGTACATATCCTAGTGGCAGACTGAGTAAATTTAAATGTATTCGTTTGTTTCACTTCGTGCTAAAGATTTGCATTCGAGTGTGTTTAGCAATGTCCACCATAAAATGGGTTACTTTATACTCTTTTTCAAATTAAATATGCCCAAGCGTGAAATTTATTAACAGGCTATTTTCTTGTGATTTTGGAATCAACATGCATTTTAAATTCAAATATTGTCATGAATATTAATGATCCGTGATGTTTTAAGAGTTTTAATTAATACAATGTTACCATTTTATTTAAAATGAAAGGATGTATTTGTAGACATGATATGTGTTCCAATTCGTGACTCTGATGAGTATTATGAAAACAATAGTTATGTTATAGGGTTTCTCGATCAAATTTCTACGAGTGAGACCAAATAAAGACGAGGGTTCTGATTTAATTTGTAAAAGTTCGTATTTTGTCAGATCAAATGTTGACAAGGCCCATATCAAATGCATTTAGGCCAGACAGAAGGCTGACACGACAGTTTAATGTTAACCCAGAATCCTTATTTATCTCTACTCCCAGCTAAGCTTTATTTAGATATGCATTATATGCATACGTATAACATAAGTAATTAATAATTGCAAATTATATTATATTATGTAAAAACTGATATCTAAGAAAATAATATTTTAATTTTGATAAGAAATCAAGTTAAGATTTTTTTAAGGAGTTTAATACGCAGATTATGGCTTGTATTATCATCTTTATGTTCTCATCCTGTATTAACAATTGTCTATTTTACATGATATAGGATATTGATATTCATTAATGAAATGGTGTTCGTTACTCATTAGATAAATAAAATGAATTTGGAATGAAACAAACATTTTCAAACAAAAAGGCCACAATACAGTACAATTTGAAAACGTTTAATTATATTAAATGTCTGTAATAGATTTAAGTTTTCACATTTTATTGTACAGCTATAAATGTTTCATCTCACAAATGACGCATTACTTTTTTATTCACTATTTAACGCTGTGTTTATATAATTAACAAGCGATGCCCATTGCTGGCAGATATTTCATCTAATGAAAAAGTCTACACACCATTTAGTCTTAGACAAGCAAAATATAGGATTATATTGTTATTTAGAATAATAGTCGCTGTTTATCTATAAACTATAAAATTGAAAGTAAGTCCTGCTAGAGAATATTCTTCTTTGTACTATTTAGAATTGGTTTTGATTTGAAGAATTGAAATATATTTGAACCAATATATATATATATATAGACGAAATTTATCAATGAAGCTTCACTCAATATATTATTATTAATCTAATAATAGTATATATATAATTAAAATATATTTATACTATTTATAATACAAATTTCTTTCTTTCTAATTATACTCTTAACCAGCTGCCCAGACACAGCCTATTGTATAAATGAGGTCATTTCAGACAAGTCGTAAAGTTCATTTCTCTAATTAAAAAATATTATTTTAATATTATTTTCACAAGTTTTGGAAAAATAGAGAAACTTGTGCAATCATTAACACAGCTCTTTAAGTAAATATTATCCGTAATATATTTAGTGCTGAAATAAAGCTGAACATGTTAATTAATTGATTAATTACATTTAGTGATTCATTTATGAACAACTTTAAGTATAGAAGATAATTCTACTTCCAGAGTTATTGTTTAAAAATATATTTAAACTGTTTTTCTTTATATAGTTTATCTTTTTATTACCTTTTTTCTTATTATTACTTTCCTTACACATTATAGTCCAAAGTAATTTCTGCGTCACTTAAATCCTATCTCGAATGATGCTGCCTAGAGTTCCTTGAGATCATTATTTTCGTAGGCTGTGCATACATTCTCCCACTATTTATTATAGTACCTAATCTCCCCAGTGAATAGAATTACCTTTCGGAAAGTGTGTAATGTCAGACTCTGCAACCTATAACAAAGTGCAGATAAGTATGTCCTCTATATTCTCTATATTTTGTCAAACTGATATAATTTATAAAATTTCCATGCTGGATGGAATTTATCATTGCTATAAAAGCCATTCCTTTATAAGCGTTAAAATTGAATTTTATCATCTCTGTGTATCAAGGTATATACAGAAATAAAAACTAGAAGCGGGCATCATCGTCTCAAAAGGCACAAAGTATTTAATAGTGGTCAGAAGATATCAAGCTACTGGCCTTCATGAGTCAATAGCCATCTGTGGGGTTGTTATAGTTATCATGTTCATGAGAATAGGGAAAGTTTGGGGCAGAGAGACTGGGTTTCTTCCGATCAAATTTCTGACCATATAGCTAGTACGATCGTATATCCGGAGAGATACAGATAGTTAAATAATTCTTATAATTTATATGCATACATATATGACAGGTCGCTGGTGGTATGTACACATGATAGAATATATAAATATTATGTAGGCCTGGGAGCGAATTCTCCTGAAACTCTGCTCATCATTTAACGCCAAATATCTCTGAGAAGAAAGGCTAACAGAGGCCGACTCACGACTCCAAAGTAGCCCTTGCTATCCTCTTATATAGTCATCTGAGGAAAGATGGATAAGAAGTTTCCTTCAGGTTCTCTTCTTTGCTTTTCTTCATCTTCGGGTTGTAGTCACCTCAGTCAATCAGCTCTGAAATGTTGACGAAGGCAGAGTTGAAGAGTTAGCTATATATGTATGTATGTATATATTAGAGATAGATGCAATGAATCAATGAGCTTTAGTCGGTGATAAGTTAACGACGGGCTTTTGCTGTGTTCTCTTATAAACTGACGTTGAAAAATAAAATTTAAATAATTTTTCATTTGTGTACATATATTTTGATATACCTACATATACTATAATTACTCCATATAATATATATATGGACTGTTTTTTCTTTATTAATTAATTATTGTAGCCGTAGATACGTACATAGGTAATTATTTAAAAAAAATTATATCATGGAAAGTTTATTTTTATATTATTAAATCAGCATTTCAATTTTTTCTTTCAAGTCATTTATTTAAGCAGAGCAGTATAATGACCGTAGCATCGTAACACTAGCATTCTAGATAATAATTGTGGTGTTACCTTTTTTACCCTACCATTGATGTCTTTTACGTGTCAAACGGCTCTCACCAGGCAGTGAATCGATTTTTCTTTTTCATCTACCCCTTTCCAACTATAAGGGTACACCTTGATACACAGACTCAGAATGTCTTTGTGCTTGTCATTATCTTTATTTTCTTGTGTTCTCTATCATGCCCTCTTGTGTTATAAGCGGGTGTATCGGTAACCCGGACTAGAAACCCACCGATTTATTTCTATCTACATAATAATATGGTATAGTAAGCCAGGCTGGTATGTACATAGGTATCTACATTCCTGCCCAACCCATTCTACATCTGCTTTTATTCCGGATGAGTATTAACATCAAAATACGCACTACAATTAACAGTGACTACACAAACTTACTTGTTTTTGTAAGTATACAGTTATTAATTGTATGCAGCATACTATGTATTGTCGCTATATGCAACTTGCCTATCTCCTATCCTTGTGGATTGCATAGACATATTTCCATAAGTGACAAGCCTGTCAATTAAAATGTGCTTATCACAGGCGGGGTGCCTTGTTGGGGAAGGAGAACACCCCCCCCCCCCCCCAAATCATTTCCATAGAAAGAAGTAGGAGCTGTGTTTTGTCCTTAATTTTGTCTTTGGCCCTTTTATACCAAAATAACATTTGAAATTCATTAATGGCCATGCCCTTTTAGTATATATGTAACTATTATAAATTATATTTCACGAATAGTTGACTAATGGCGAAGATTCAGTCAGTTACTGTCTCTCTCTCTTTCTCTCTAACATTTGAAATTCATTAATGGCCATACCCTTTTAATATATATGTAACTATTATAAATTATATATCACGAATAGTTGACTAATGGCGAAGAGTCAGTCAGTTACTGTCTCTCTCTCTCTCTAGCTAGATGACGAGAGCACAGTTAATCGTCTGTAGCTTCAAAATAGCCAGTCAACTTATTGCATAACTCTTTGCTCTCATAAAGTATATTATAAAGTCAAACTAGCTTTTATCCTCGAGTTATAACATATACGCTTATATTATACAATACATGAGGCAGGCAGAATCACTATCTGCAGCAGCCAGATACCTAAATGCATACATTTTCATTCATCTCCACTTATATCTCGTGCTCAGTCACATTCGAATCGAATATTTTGTAAGAAAAGGAGCATTTACTTTATGACGTTACAATGAAAGCATTATGATGTCACATAAGAAAGGAGTGTTGTGCTATTGTTCTCAAAACATCTATATATCAATGTGCAGTATTAAGTTGTTTCCAAGTGGGATTTGCTGCATTTGTCAAAGTAGAAATTACGATATCCAGCATTATTGTGTTAATCATTGCTGTGAGTACTTTTCTTAATTTAAAAAACATCCCAAGTTATAACATTTTCCATTGTTAGTACTTATTCTCTTGACTTGTCTGTTAAATAATAATAATATTTTGAAAAATCTGATGCCTTCTTAATAGTTTATACGCAACTATGTAAAGGTTTCTTCTTACCTTCGTTTCTTTAATTTTTTAAATGATACTTCTTAATATTTAAACTAATTAATACTCCATATATTCAATACTCGAAAGTTGGTGTTTAAGCAAGTATTAATTTCAAATTTGTCTGCATTCTTCATTTTGTGGCTGATTTTTTTCGACGTGTCAATTAGTTCTTGGGACTACATACTTGAGACTGTATTTCTCAAATAAACGCTTTCTCAAGCCTGCTTTTTGAACAACGCTCTGATGCAACCTTTTCTTACTAGACATGGAAAAAGTCGAAACATTTATTTCTCACCTTGACATTGTCATCTCGAACTTGCAAAAGTCACAAAATACGGGTACCGTGTCGTTTAAAAAAATCTATTTTGCGACAAGCGATCGTCTGCTGCCGGAATGTCAACAAAGGTTCCCTCTTTCTCTGCGTATCTTTGCAATTCTGCAACCATCACATTTCCAGTTGTCTGATCTGATCATCAAGAGAGACTCGGTGAACTTGCTCATGTGTAGATGACATGTTTTGCCAGTACGATCTTGTAGTTAACCAGAATGGCCGCTTTGCATCCAGGTAGATATATATACCAATCATATGTGACTATAATAAGAATTGTTTATGGCTAATATGTTTTACGCTACCAGTAATAATGGCTTCTGTTGATAGAAGTTTCTCAAAATAGAAGCAGCCTGGCAAACCAAGATTGCGACCTATACACAACTAAGACTGCGGGTCAACTGATGGCGAAAGCCGAAAAGCTTTTGAAACGGTGCGCCTAAGTGGGAATAAACAACAACGACCTAGATATGTACACAGCTGGGTTCAGAGCGCATCTACAAGCCCTCATGGCTTCTTTGAGAGAGAGAGACTGATATTTTCCAGTTACTTACTTTAAATAATGTGGTGGATCAATTATCGTAATTTAGCAACAGAAACATTAACTTTGTATAAAATTGAGTTCCACATGTTTTTGTATTGCTCCTATAAATATTCTTTTACTTTCTACATAATTAACTTTGTATACTATAGCGGAAAATTCGCCATTGTTTGCTGTAATATTAAATAATATTTCAAGTTTAAAGGCATCATTTTTTAATGTCATTTTCTCAATTCATTCAAATCCCTGGACTAGAGATTTACAAAAAGATAAGTACTAAACTGTCTTTTTACCTGCGACGCGACGCGACGCGCTTATCATCATCATCAAGTATTCCTTAATTGGTACCATTGTATACCATTCATTGTTATTCTTTTTATGTAATAGGTATGTATTTAAATGTTGACATATTCTGCAAACTTTGTCCTGTAAACATATTTACTGGATATTGGTCTTATAAGACTATATTTTTGAAATAAATGATTCAGCAAGAACATATTTTGTCGTAAAATTTTATTTATATTGATTTTACAAATGTTAAACTATGCATGCGCTTATTCCTTATTAAAATGATTTAAGATTTTACCAACTATCTTACTTTCTAATATTTTTTAATTAGTTAACATCAACTTTTACTCGATAAACAACTTATCATCCTTAAGGTTAATATCGTTAAGTATTCTGTTATCTCGATCTGTCTTTTCGTTCAATGATCTACCTACTAATTCTACCATTATACTTGACTCACTAATGCTCCTATTCGGTTCAACTTTGATTTACTAAAATCTATAATTTACTACTTCACTGTAAACAAATGCTCACTGTTCTTATATATTCTGAGCTAGATCCTATACTTCGTCATATAGGAAACAAATGCTCACTGTTCTTATATATTCTGAGCTAGATCCTATACTTCGTCATATAGGAAACAAATGCTCACTGTT
>JAYRBW010077795.1:0-24444 GCA_036023295.1 Invenusta paracnida | reverse complement strand
GAGATGGGTAAGGATTAATACATAAGAATTAAGTATTTTACTTTAATTATTTATTTTACTTATTAATTTAAGTATTTAATACATTAAAATAAAAAATAAGAAAAAAAACAAAAGAAGTGAAAATAATTTAATGCAGGAAACTTGGAGATTACTATATTTTGCCCCTTCTTAATCTTATCAATATCATATAAATACAAGAAGACTGGAAAAGAAAAGAATGAATTTTAAACTATATTAAATAACATTAAGTTTTACTTTAAGATAGCAGACAGCAAGATTATGACACAATTAGCTAATCAGTGAAAGAACTATATTACAAGACTAAGAGGATTAAAACTCAAATAAAATAATCAAAGTCATATTCACTTATATTCACTTCACAGGCTAGGTTACATAATCCATGATGGAATGAATGTACACAGCTTCTAAAATAAATAGTTTTAATTGATTAAAACAGTAGACTAATACTAATACACTAAAATTAAAACAAATGTTATTGACTAATAGTAATGAAAATTGAAATAGATTTAACTTTAATGGAGTGATTGATTAATCAATTTGTGTTTTTTTAATTATGCCAAAACTTAAAGTACTAGAACTATAATACAATAACAGATTGACTCAAAATAAAACCACAATATTTTATGTTACTATTATCAAAATAACAAGTATATCTATAAGAAAATATACATATAGGTCATAGGAGAAAATGTATATTAGAAGAAAAAAAATTAATACCTATAGAAGAGAACAAAAGGTATGCAAAGTATAACACAAGATAGAAATTAAATAATATAGGTTATATAAACTGTTATCAAAATATTGATTTAGTGCTACAATAAAAAAACTGGATAGAACATATATTAATATTAAAATAAAGTTTAAAAAAATTGTAGTATATATGGATCATGTCAAAATGTAACAAACTCAAAACATAACCTATCAAAATGAAACCACATGGAAAAAATTGATGGTATATACATCCAATGTCTGTTTTAATTGGTTACTTTGTTTTATCAATCCAGAAAAGATAAAGTCCTCATGTTAAAAAATTGATATTGTATATATAACCCATCAATTATCAATTATATTTACATTGTTATGTTTTGACTTGGGTACATTTTAACATGGTTACATTTTGACTGTAAGGTCTTCAAAATATTTCAAAACATTTTATTTACAACTAAATTAAAACAGACATTTTAATTTTAAAAAAAACAGTATCCATTAGACATCTAAGCTGCCTCTAAAGTAATAAGTTGTACTTTTTACAAATATTTAAAATTTGTTAGACTTACATTTTTTAACTTCTAATATATTAATACATATATTCTATTAAGTTGTTATATTCTATATAAGTCTATTAAGTTTATTTAATAGACTTATAGACCTATAGATTTATATATTTAATTATATAGCACAATTAAAATATTTGTTTGTGTATAGTTTCTCTCAGTTTCACTTTCTGTGGATATTTTATCCAAGGTACATTTTCTCTTATGGATGTTTTCTCTTGCTTCCATGCATTTAGATTATTATAATTGTATATTATAAGATCAAACATTAATATTTACAAAAATAATAACTTAAGTTAAAATTAAATTTTGGTAATGTTTGTCAGTATATTATTATTTTGTAATATTTATTAAAATCATTATTTTCTATATTTCAGTTTCTTAACTTTTTAGTATTCTGTAAAAATAAATGAGTATTACATTATCCTACACTTAATATCCTAAACAATCAATTGTATAAAAAACATAAACATAGGAAGAATCAGAATAAAAAATGAACAAAAGATTTTAATATCCTTTCAATATATATATGGGGTAGCTTTTAATATAGAAGTAACAAGTGGTGAATAAATTTATACAGCACTTATTGTTATAATTTATAAGTGATAACGTTTTTCAAATCTACTGCTTAATCAGAAATATTACAAATTTTATACAATAACCTAAAATATTCATTAATTTTTATTTTTAACTATAAACAATTATAAAGCATGTGTCATAAAACCTATTAAATGCATCAATTTTGATATTTAACTATAAACTCTTATAAAACAAGTATCAGTTAATCTATAAAATGCATTGGTTTTGATTTTTTACCATAAACTGATATAAAAAAAGTATGGGATTACCTATTAAACATATTGATTTTGATTTTTAACCATAAACTGTTATAAAACAAGTGTGGGATAGCCTAGCTATATTATAAGATGCATTGATTTTAATTTTGACCATAAGCTGTTATAAAACAAGTGTCAAATAACCTATAAAATACATTGATTTAAATTTTTGTTGCATGAATTTATTTGTTTGATATTTGTTTGATATTATGGGCTACCCTGTGCATATATTGAAAAGTTATTAAAACCTATTGTTCATTATTTATGCCAATTTTTCTGTATAATTTTTTGTTTAGGATATGAAGTATTGGATGATGAAGTGTAGGATACTGTTATACTTTTAATAATAGATCTATATACATTTTATTAGTATATTTTTGTTAAGTTAGTTTGAATCTAAATATTATGGATCTAGTTTACAATATAGATATATTCTATTGAATAAAACTATTTACATGTAAATCAATTAATGGCCACTTTTTCAGACTTAATACTTTTATCTGTTTAGAATATTTTTTATCTCTTATTATGATTAATTTATAAAAATTAGTATTAAATGTTGATAGACATTTGAAGTATGCAACCATGCTCTAAAATCTTGTCAGAAATATAATTTTAAGATATCTTTTTTATATCTGATATAAAAAGTTATTCCATTTCCCTTTCTTTTGTTTTAAAAACTCCCTCATAAGACTTCTACACATAATTGGAGACATATGTATGTTACTTTATTTATGCCTATATATTTCTTACTCTTAATTTTAAAATTATATATAATTAATTTATGATCTTTAAAACCAAATCTTTTATCTTGTGAGATGTTCTTTTACATCCACTTTTTATATAGATATACTCTATATTTTAAAGCACAAATTTCAAATAGTCTATATGACATGTTTTTTCATATATCAGTCATTTTATTACTATTCACAATAATTATTCATTTGATGTATTTATATATATTTTTAAGGAATTATATTTTTATCTATTTAATATAGTTTCAGAATTTTTAATATACTTTTTAGTATGTTTTAAATGAAATAAAACTTGTTTCTAATTTTACAGTGTAACACACAATAGAAGTTCTATTCATTAATAAAATGTCATAGACAAATTATATGTTTAATACTGTTGAAGATTTTCTGTATTGGTTCCTTCAATTTAATATTCAAACATTTTAAATTGTTAATCTGGACTATTATTAGTATCTAAACTTCAAACTTAATATTTGTTTGTTATGTTACTTGATATATTCTAATTTTTACAATTAGATATATGTTAAGTAAGATTTGGACCTTACATCCCAAATAATAAAAGTAATGGATATGTTGCATACCATTAGTGAATTTATATCATTTGCAAACCATACATACTATTGGCTAATATTAAACCATTAATCATTGGTACTGTACATATGGTTTGCAAATGTGATGCACCATTGATAAATACACATAACACCATACTGTTTGCAAACTATATACACCATTGGTGAATAGGAAATTTATCATTTCAAATTTATCAATAGTTGGGGAATGTTACAATAAATCAACTTCCATTTTTAACATTTATAAGAACAATCATTTAAATTTTCCATCTATGCTTACTGTTGATGAATAAATTACTTTGTTGTTTCAGTAATATGTATGTCATTTTTAAAATCAGTAAATAATTCTAGTTTAAAGTAGTTAATTGGTAATTAATAAAAGCATGTGGAAATAATTATGCAAACATTTGTATTGGAGTGAAATGCTTCTTATTAATATTCTTGATATATTTATTCATCAATAGTATGTATGGTTAGCAATTTAAAACTAAATGGAATTAAAAGACTCAATATATTTATTTGTCAATTGTACATGGTTGGCAAATTTAAAACAAAATTGATTTCAAACTTTATATATTTATTCATCAACAGTACCCATGGCTGTCAAATTTAATTGAGTTAATTTCAAATTAAAGTGCTTGATATATTTTTCATAAATGGCATGTATGGTTTGCAAATATGAAGAGAAATATGAGATTTTAACTGTTTTTTATCATCATTTGTCAATTGTAGATAATGGTTGGTAAATTTAAAATATTAAAGTTTTCAATTTAAATACAATTAGAATTTGGTTTGTTTTATTATTCTCAAATTGTCTGCAAATTAAATTCTTGATCATAGTATACCAGGGTAAACCTATTTATATTATATTTGTAAATGGTTTGTACCATTGACAAATTCACTCACTGCCATACTGTTCACAAACCATATGTACCATTGTTAAAAAAATATAAAATATTTTCAAATGGAAAATATGGTTTCTGGATGGTATGAATTCGCCAATGGTATGCAACAGATATAAATAATAGAAAAAAGTTAGAATAGTGATAGAATGATTTAAAATAGTTTGATAATAATAATAGATTATCAATTTAGAACAGTGATAGAATGCTTAAAAATAATTTGTTTTGAAGAATTTCTCAAATAATTTACCATGTAGAAGTGTTGAAATAAACAACTGGTAATAGCTTTACATACTTTCCTAAATATTGTTTCTAAATTTTATTTATACATATTAGTATATATAATATATATGCATATATTAATATAATATTGATCATGAAATAGGGCATATCCTTATTAAATTTTTTAAATATCCAACTTATTTGATTTATTTTACTTAACCAGTGATAGTTGGAATGACATATTGCATGTAATATATTGACACTTGAAATATATAGTTATGGTATATTTTTAAGAATTATGACTTTTATATGTTTTTTTATTTGAAAATATAGATAATAATAAAACCTTCTTTATTTGTTGAGTGTTTATCTTATGATTCTACATAGCTCAATATTTGCAATATAGCTTTATTTTTTTAATATTCTGTCATCTTTATGATTAGATATTCAAAATATTAGTTTCTTTGGTTCTTTTCGTTGTATCAATGTCTTGCTAATTTCAATATTTTCAAATCTACTTTTAGGGTGATTTTTTATTGCCATTAAATCCTCTACCACCATCCACTTCTGTTCTCTCACTTGCTGTTTCCTAGCTCTATTGCCTTATTTCAGCTCATTAAACCTTCTTATGTGCTTTCATCTTCTCTACACTGAATACCTAGATGAAATATTCATTTAACTTAAAATCTATTCTAATCTATTCTAACACCTTAAAATCCATAAATGTATTCTATATTTAAATATTTTATTAAATATTATTCATTTTTTACAATGAATCATTTACCTTGTAAAGTTACAATTAACATTTATATTATTTTGCAATGAAATTTTAAATTAATTTATTTGACTTATCAAGCAAAATGGTATATCATCATTCTACTGCAAGAGAATTTGCCTATGAATTAATCACAAAAATAGTATCATAATAAACAAAATTAAAATCATTCATAAGCACACATTTGAGCAGTGAATAAGTAAGGAAGATAAGTAATAAATAAAAGATTTCTCTTCATCTTATGTATAGCTTATCTTTATGTTCCGAATATCATACTTCTATTTTACACGTATGTATACACGTATTTTGAATAAATTTGTAATAATAATCGTTCTTTTTAAAACTGTTACATTGATTATTGAAATTTTAAAGTAATTTTCTTACTTTTGACCCATTGTGCGGAAGAATGCAGATGACTCCTTCAGCATCCGCCATCCTGTTGGGTCTCTTGGCCCTCCTATCAACACCCAATCCTCTGTTAGCCCAACAGCCCCTGTTGAAAAGCACTTGTGGCCAGGCCACTGACTGTACGAGCTGCATGGCCCAGGGACCCGAGTGCACCTGGTGCTACTCGAGCAAGTACCAGGACATCAAGATTGGCCCGGGCTATCGATGTGCCCCACTTACTGTTCTCAAGGAGCGCGGTTGTCCTGCTAACGAGACTGCTTCTGAACCATCACAAGTGATTCCCGTGAAACCCAGTGATGGCAGTGAGCAGAGCTTTCACATCAGTCCAAAGAGTGTTACGGCAAATCTCCGTCCGGGTGATGCGCAGGAAATTGGGTTCACCTTCAAGTCGATTCCCAACTATCCAGTTGACATGTATCTGTTGACAGACATGTCATACACAATGAAGGCCAATATAAGGACTGTCTCCGAGTCAGCCCAAAAGATCTCTCGGGAGATGCTCAAGGTCACTTCTGCTTTCAGGTTAGTCAATTATCAAATACATACTATTATGATAAATATAAAAGCAAAATATATTCAGTGCCGCCAGTTCTTAAGAAATAATAGCATTCTGATAGACGTGGAATGGATGGTTTTTCAATCAGATGGGATTATAATATACTTTACATTTTATAAAGCAACGGTTTTTGTGTTTATATATTAGAAAAAATATGTATAAAACTCGCCAGTTTTAGATGATTGTTGTAAATATTTAATACAATTAATGTAATTATTATTTACTACATATATACGAAAAAGGGATGGAGTTAAACACAAGTGTTTATATGCCCACAACCTATTGACTCGAAGTTATGAGATGATTTGCTGTGTAACAAAAACTATTTAACTTATTTATAAATGAAACTAAGATTTTTTTTTTAATTCAAATATTTTTTATTAAACATTGTAACTAAAATTGCAAGTGGGAAAAAAATATTTTTCTCTTTACTTTTTATAAATCTGTGTTTTCTGCATTAATTTTTTATTTAGTCGAAGTGTACGATTCATTGAGAGTTAATATTTCAATGAATAAATTTCAAGATGTTTCCGAACACTTTTATTTCGAAATTTGCAAATACATATTGCCTCATGATAATAAATATCTAAATCTGTTTAATTAATCGATTAATAATTTTTGTGATTGATTATCTGTGAAACATTGCCCAAGCTGATCTACTAATATATATATATATAACTGTTTGCTGTTTAATTGGAAGCATTTGCTTCATTATATTTATTGCTTTTCTTATGAAATAATTTTAATCGGTTGATAATTTGTTTACAGATTCGGTTTCGGCACTTTTGTGGACAAACCGGTAGCTCCCTTCATGTCCATTAATAAAGACTATATTCTAAGCCCGTGCAAGACACAAACCCTGGAGTTCTGTACACCTACCTACCTTTACAAGCATGTTCTCGAAATCACCAACGATATGAACCTGTTCGCAAAGGAAACTATTAGTTCTCCGGTAACTATATATATGAACTCTTTTGTTGATAATTATTACCTTTATCAGTATATTTTATTACCTATTGGCTTTATATTATTATTTAATTCTCGTGACTCTTAGTAATTTGTTACATAGTTATTTATTAAAAATTTATGAATTCCAGTTAATTATACCGGCGTTATTTCGTTATTTTAATATAAGAATAAGAATGAAATATGTAATTATATAAAAAATGTGTCAGAGTCGACAGGACAATTTTTCAACATAAGGGGAGGCAGTTACATATGAATAAATAGCAGAATCTTAAACCTATTACCTATTCTCTTACGAGTATATACTATTTGAAGTATTTTATGATAGCATTCAAATATAACTCAGATACGGTACATAAGAATTGTCTGTAAGCATACCGTATAATTGTAGTTTTTTTTATTTACTTGCGAATTAGAATGCTTTCTTAATACTTACTTTAGAAGTATCATACGAATTACTGTTTAAAAATTACAAATATGCTCTGATTTTATTTTCTGAATCGTTCTGTTTTTGAAGTTATCTACCGTCATTAAAAATTGTAAGATTGTCTTTTATTATCGTAAATGTAGCTTTGCCCTTTTATTTGAAATTTCTGAAGATAACCTAGTTATTGTTTTTTCACTACTCTCAGCCCTCTGGTAACGTGGATACTCCTGAAGGTGGACTGGACGCCCTACTACAAGTGGCCCACTGCCCTGACCTAATTGGCTGGGCTAAGGAGGCCAGAAAAATTGTCCTATTGGCCTCAGATGGCCCTAGCCACTTTGCTGGAGACGGGAAGATGGCTGGACTGATTGAGCCACCTCCAAGAACATGTCAGGTGACTATTGCTGATATGATTGATGCTTATTAACAATTTATTGAAATATTGCATATTGTTTTAGTGATAAATAAATATAATAGAAAGAATATAATTTAAAAATTTCATAGTAAATCTTTTTAACCAATATTTAGTCTTTTCACGATTGAATTATAATGAATTTACAAATGAATTATTTGTATTATTATAAAAAATAAACTTTAAAGTAAGATTTATGTCCAATATTGTTCACTTAGCTACGCTTTCAATCGTAAATATCTTCCAGTTCGACCTATCATATCATATTATCTTATAATATAGTATTAAAAGTTTTAAAAATTATGTGTCGTGGCTAACCCCGCTATTAATAATAGTATAGGACACATTTCATATTGCCTTTCCCTGGATATATATATATAAATCTTAATTAATTAGCTCAATGGCTTCAATAAAAATTCGTTTGTTAAAGCTAGGAATATGTACTGGGGTTCGAACTTGCTACCTTGTGGATTTCAAAGCAGGAGTTCAGCCCAAAGGGAGAGTGGCAGCCAAACGGTTTGGACTCCTGGCTTTAACAATCTGATTTGCGCAGCAGCATTGAGCTTTTTATCGATTTATGAATTTAACCAATGGCGACTAATTAATTACGATATATATACAATTTACCAAAAAAGTACATTATAGTTTCTAAGTAAAGGAGAACATATTTTTGTAACACTAACCCCTCCCCCCCCCCAAAAAAAATATTTTTTCATATTTTCTTATCATACAGGTGACACGGCAAGCAGACCGTTTCAACAACTCAAGAGTATACACGGGCTGGCACAACTCGACTTACACCGACTACCCAAGTGTTGGCGAGATCTCACGTGTGCTGTCAGAGACTGGGATCAACGTCATCTTTGCCACCACCAAAGAGTACAAACCGGTATACGACCGACTTGCCAAGTATCTTCCCAGCGCTGCTGTCGGGGTCATCGGGGATAAATCCGATATCGTCAAATTGCTCAAGGTAGCCACATCATCGTTACACCCTCTTCTTTTAAAATTAACCACAGACTCCAGTGTTTTTTGTTTATATGTTCAGTATTTAGGAACTCGTTTATTTATTAAAATCTATATTTTTAGGCATATACGGATTATTTTTCAATAAGGCAAACTTGGTTTCTAAAACTATTAATAATTTTTATAATTTGTGCACAAAATTAAATGTATTACTGTGTCTCTTGTTACTTTCGAATCTTAGGTCAGTTTACATTTCGACCAAATTGCATCATCATATTGCGTCACGGGAAATTCTAGTTTAGAATTATTTCTTTTGATTTCTACATAATAATATCTATAAAATAGTTTAATATTATTTTTCCAAAAATTAATATTGCGATTTACTTTATTATTTAAATGCATTCATAGAGTTTATGCTTACGATGAATGGCGTTAACAGAACCACTCATACAATCTACAAAATGTGTTATTTAGATAAAATTTCGCTCAAATCACCAGCTTAATGTGACATTTATTATGTCGAACGTAACTTCTTAAAATATCCTTTTAAAATAATAAATATCCTTAAAACACTACACCCTCTTCTGCATTTTAAAACTATTTACCACACTTTGCCAACCTAACTACTTATCTACGATAATATTCTTAATTGTTACCAGGACAACTACGACGCCATCGCAGCCCGAGTCCGCCTCCAAGTACGTGTACTATCTCCCGGGACCGGATCTGATGCTGGGGGCGCTGGAAGCGGCCTCGAAGAGGACACCACGAATCCCGGTGTTACTGTTTCAACTTGGACTCGGTGCCACAATGAGGCCGAGTTCACGGAGAAGGATGAGTGCCTCAGTAATCCCTTCTCTGTCGAGTACAAGCTCAAGGTCACGGTCAACAAGTGCTTCGAGGGAGAGAAGATCATTGAGCTGGGAGTGGCCGGTCTTCGTGGAAATGTGAGTTTCCCACCCATCTCACTTGTCTGATATCTGGAATCCATCTCCTCTCGAGTATTTCATTATCGAATCATATTAAGTACTTTTAGATTTATAATGTTGACCACATTTTGCTTAATATATAATTGTAAGATTTTTTATTGAAAAAAAAAACGTTTGGGTGCTTTTCAATCAATATTACAATACTTTACTAGGAAATCTAGTAATTCAAATTACTCTGTAGATATTAGACAAATGAAAAGAATAGATTGCCAATAATCGGTCAAATTTCAAATTTTAAAAATAGTAAACAATACTCGTAAATGTAATTTTTTATTAATATAAAATGTAGTTTGTAATCTTGGAGCATTAATTGTAAAATAATTTAGAAAAGGTGTTAGATAATATATGTTGAACTTCCACACAGAAACGTAAAGGGAGTTTTTTCTTATATTTATTTTTCTATATATTTATGATTAATTAATTATAGATTGCATAATTCTTTTTATAAATTCAACAGTATCGCAAGTTAGTTCAAATTTAAGAAATTGACTTTAAAATTTATTATTTCCTGTAAATATCGTTAAATATTAGGTTTTGTACAAACAAAATCATTGTTACTTAGTCTTTCATCTGATTTAATTTTTATTAATTAACATAAGCCCTGGCTGTGTCATTTTCTTTTAACTAATTATGAAAATTGCTCGGCAATTTATTTATCATAATTTAATAATTAGTTTAACACTTCCGTATTTCATGTTATGTTTTTTTCGTCACAATGTAATTTGTTTATTTATTTATCTAAAACATAATTTGCAGGTATTATGCATTCTCTTTTGTGTTATCCACATTGTTACTGACAGGCCCGTATCATTCTGAAGTCTCAGTGCAAGTGTGACAAGTGTACCAAGGTCCAAAAGCTAACCAATGCGAAAAATTGCCAGGGTCTGGGAGACTTTTGGTGCGGAAAGTGCACTTGCAGTCAGGGCTTTTCAGGCGACTACTGCGAGTGCAATGCTAAGACCTCTGTTTCGCCCTCTGAAGAGCTTAAAAAATGCACCAAGAAGGGTGATAATGAGGTGAGTTAGCAAAAGTATTCAATATACTTGTATTTTTTAAAAGAAAGCGATTCCAGGGACATAGAACTTAGAAAAATACACGACAATTGGAAATTAATACGGAAAATTCCAAATAGTAAAAATTGATTGGCTATTGTATTTCTGGAGAGAGTAGTACCTTAACATACCTACTACTAGTTTGAGTTAGTTATTAAACAAATATATTATGACGCGTTTTCTGTTGTGTTCGATTTATGTATGCAACTTGTAATATCGTTACAAGTCATAGTCGAGTAATGACTATGTTCATTACTTCATTTAGTTATGAAATTTCAACATTGTTTTACCATATTGTACCTTTGAAAATAAATATTGATGTAAACTACTGAATATTTAGAAATATTTATAACATTTGATTTTCTTGATATCTTCACTATTGCTGTAAAGTATTCTTAGCATAATAAAGTTTAATTTTATTGTTAACATTAATAAGTAAGTTCAATTTTATATTCTTAAATTTAATACCGTATGGATTATTGGATGCAGTAATAAAACGTTTTCTATTTTCTTTGTGATACACTATGTTGATACTTCATTCACGGTTGTTGGTATGCAGGAGCAAGTCTATATAACTACTATAACTTAGTGATATCTATCCGTATGTGTAGGTACAGGTGTATAATATGACATAGCATAAAATAGAGGTGGGTTAGGGTAATAATATATTCTTATTTACATAATATTAGTAGGTGTCGTACAGTATACTTGACTAACTCAATAGCAGTCAAACTTTGTTGTTACAACATCGATTTGATCAGATAACATTGGTATTAAAACCCATTGAAGGAATAAGTTTCGGTTTATTTTTGCATTGAACTATCGATTAAATTAGTTTAAATCCTTTGTGATATCATCTGCTTTTTTGATTATTTAATATATTAATAAAAATTTACAATTCTGTTTACATTGAATTTTATTAGATATCTGTCTCTTGAAATATCTCTTTATCGTGAATCTGTTTAAACAGGAATGTTCGGTCTTTTTAGTTTACTATATTATATATAAGATATGAGTAATCATATGTACTTAAAAACATTCTTATCTCAAGGGGCTCTTTAGGAAAACAAAGTATCTTACCAGTCTTCAATTGGAAGTAAAAGCAGACAGTAAAGTTATTCATGTGTCCGTGTGGTGTTGAAAAAAGGTGGTATATACCTGCATGCTACACGCCAAATAATATTTATTAGTCTGAAATATGTAGGTACTGGCTATATGGACAAAGAAGACGTGGTTGATCGTATTTTCTAACGGCATTTATGCCTTGAAAAACGAACATTCGATTTAGTACATTTCTGTGTAGTATTATTTGGTAGGCGGTTTAGTTTGTCACACTGACTGTTACTACGTAAATTTGGTTTATGGTTAATCCGCTATCCTATACGAGTATATCCATATAGGAATAAAATTAGTATGTCAAATCTTAATAAATAAACCACTTTAAGAGCTGTCAGTCATTATTAGAGTTAATCGCGTTATATACTTCTTTTTCTAGATTCATCTCCGTAGTTAATCGGAGTTGAATTAGTAATGATATATTATATCCTGTAGTATCGTTTTTGGAAACTGAAATATGCAGTTTAAAATGTTTTAGGTTAGATAAAATTTAACACTTTAAAGTATTCTAAAGAAATGTAAAGACTCCATAATGAATATTTATTAACTTCTTCTTTAAACAATTATAAATTGTTTTACAAATATATAATGATATTATATGTGTACATCAGCAGTTGTTGGTCTCCGGATTTGTATTATTAAAACATTATTGAATTTAATCGTTAGTGCACATGTATATTGCGAACATAAATGTATTTCAGACACACACTGAAATGTTTTATCGGTATATCAAATATCACACTGAAATGTGATATAGTTTATGATTTATAATATGTTGTAGGGTTTAATCGTATCATCCTAACTATATATTTATTTACATTTAAAAAATATCCCTACATAAAAAGATTTATTATTTTACAATATAATACTAAGAATATCGTATATATGTGACAAACATCAATATCTTTTAAAAATAAATTAAATTACTCATATTTCTTTTTAGTTTCGTTTTTCTAACATTTTTATTTTATTCAAATATATTAAAACTGGAGTTATAGTTTAAAAGATCTGCCAAAATGAATTAAAACTAAACAATGGTAAGTCTTATAATAAAATGTTATACCGTTTTTTACATACAGGGTTGCAGAACAAGCATCATTACAATCGCGAGTAACCTATATTTTTTGCGCCCTTTTCTGTCCAGCTTAAAATACAATTGATTTTAGAGGTTCCGTTGTCTTCATGTGAGCTCCCAATTTTGCCAACAACTACGATGAATTCCTTTGGATTATGGCAATTCGTATCTACTCAATGCAATCATTTGGAAATTTACATTGAAATTTAGCTCAATACAATGTTTTTTATATTATATCCTAATATATAACATGATACATGAACATCTAACTTGAATTATAGTGAATATACAGTATAGCGGATGAAACAAGCTTTAGCAGGCAAATAAATTATCGAACGTTGAAATAGCATAGCTTAGTAAGAGTATATAATATACATGCGTTATCACAGTTAGTCGATATAGTGTTTCTGCCTATGTTTTGGTATGCTATGGCTATGGCTATGTATGACGCATGCGTCACAAATACCCAAGCACAAGCTGCTAAGTTGTATTTACTAATATTATGTTCAGTTCGCCTTTGGTTATTTCTTCCCGTCTCCTTTTCCATAATGTGATCTGTAGTTATCCTACCATTCGCTCTATGTACGAACTCGCGTTGTAAATCAGACTTCCGTTTTAAGTCGTCGTCCTCGTTTGTTGCTTATACATGATAATAATTTTCTGGGCCTTTATGCCTACCTCTCACTGCACAATCACTACATTATCGGACTCTTTGTGTTGTCACAGTGGTTAGTCATATTATTAGAATGCAATTTGATCCAACTTCCAACCACCTTTAACCAATTGTATATTACGTATATCGCAATCGCTGCCTAGTGAGTTTAAGCCGTGACACATCGAAGTATGAGCCAACGTAATATTATTGGCAAACATGATTTATAAAGTCTTAATTACACTGATTAGGACAGTTTACATAAAAATCGTTTAGTATTCTTACTTATTTACTAACTTTTAGTCACATTTTTTATCATAGAGTGAATGTGTTTTCATTTAAAAAAACTAAAACAATCAAATCCCTTTTCCAATAACTCTATATTGATATTAATTAACTCTACTAATTTTGATGTTATAAATAATATACTTCTCTTGGAAACTCTGGTTTTAATATTCTTTTCCCATTGGTCTACCTAATGATGGTAACTCTTGTTATATCTGACTATTCTTTAAAAAAATTTTCTGTGCATCATTTTTTACCTAATATTTTTGATAACACCATTTTTATTCAACTGTTCAATAATCTGGGAAGTCATGATATTAATACTTCTTTGTCTGAACATTATTTATAGTAATTTAAAATACTTCCATTAATCATAATTGCTTTGGAATAAATCTTGTAAACAAGATTCTCATAAAACTTATGATTGTCAGTGAACTCCTCTATGATAAAATGTATTATCCATTTTTTTTGTTCTTAGTAACTTCCATTAACTACAATAAGTGTCATAAACTTTGATCATTTCAATTATATCACTTCTCAATCGCACAAAATCGATTTAAGCACACCGCAGAGGGTCTCAAGATCTGCACCATTATCTACTTTTTTAATTTGTATTTATTGTTCTTATTACTGTTTCTGTCCTTGGCTTTGCTTTTTGCTCTCTGGTTTGGGATTATAAACACGCTTCCAATAAGGTACATAACTTTACACATTATATTTTAAACCATAGAATTTGTGTAAGTAATGCTTGGAAGTGATTGCTAGAGGTTTATTTTCTTTGGAAACTGTTTGCTGAACTTACCAAACTATACTCTTTTCTCGGTATCTTAGATAGAATGTACTTAAAGAGTATTAGTCATGTATTCAGTGCTTTATTCTTCTGTCATAATCTTGTTTCTTTTTTGTGCTATTTTGGTTTCTATTTTTATATCTTTTTCAGTGTGCTTTCACAACCTATACTATTCTAATAAACTGTTTTACACATTATTTTGATATACATACTTATTAGGGGATGAATTCGTGTCATTCATATTGATCTGTTTTTTAATATTCAGTTCTTTAGCTTTTGAATTATATAGAAATATTATTTAATTAATTATTTTGTAAATTATTTACAGCTTAAAGTTTATATGATATAAACAAATACATTCTATTTTTAAACATAATATATTCTATCTTTATGGCAGCAAGATTTTTTTTGCTGCATTACATTAAATTACATGACTCACTGATTATATGTCGTATTTATTGTTATTTATATTACGTGCAGTCAATTCAGTCGTTGTTTTTTTATCGATAATTCCTTGTGAACCATCCACTCAACTAATCAGGTATGCTCTGGACGCGGTCGATGCAGCTGTGGCACATGTATCTGCAGTCAACCGGACTACTCTTGGACTCACTGCGAGTGTGACCGATTGGCTTGTCCCCGGGCTTCAGATGACGGAAGCGTCTGTGGTGGGTCGGACCGGGGCAAGTGTCTCTGTAATGAGACCTGTGAGTGCAAACCTCAGTACACTGGGGAGGCTTGCGATTGCATCAAGGAGGGCGATAAGAGCTGTAGGAGCCCTGGAGCTAAGAGTAACAGCACGGTGAGAAAAAGAATTATATTTTCCTTATATTTTTGTGTTTAATTAATTATTCATACAATTATTATGGGGAGTTAAGTTAAAAATATTATTTATTTCGGACTAGGTATTTTCATGATTTTCGAAATTCTAATTTTTATAGAACTATAAAATAATATTACTAGAGTGTAATACGAATAGCATATTAATTTATTCTGCTTCTTGTTCCGATAGTGGACGAAACTTCTAACCAAAATATCAAAATGCACTCATGAGTCGCTTGGTGTTTGCAGCCATATATAATTCATCTCCGGTCGTAAACTTTAAGGATGTTGTACATCTTTAAAATATAAATAAAAAGTCAAAATTTATGATTCAAATGATTTTAGAAATCATCTCAATTACGATCGGATTCTTCTATCAAGCTAACTTGGTGCGTATAATCCTGTGAAATTAACGAAAAGTATTAGTTTTTAGAGTAATATTTCATTGTTCCTTAAATTTCATTTCATGTGAATTATAAGTTCCCATTTTCTACGCTTTTTCACGAAATACTTATTTTTCTCAGTGCTTTTTGGTTTCATATCTTTAATAGATAAATACAATAGATTGTGTCTACCTTCCTGTATTATATTATAATTAAATATATTAAATGATTTTTTCAAATACAGCTGAGCTAATTATTTTGTTTATGAACACCGTATATACTCTTCACAAACCAATCGATGCAGGTGTGCTCAGGAAACGGGGACTGTGATTGCGGCTATTGCTTCTGTCGGAACGGATGGATCGGAGCCCTCTGCAATGAGCGACAAGGTGGAGAGGGTGCTCTCTGTTCCGACGATCAGTTAAAACGGTGCATTCTCTGTCTTCACAAGAAGCACAACGGGGATGGGGAGATGGACTGCGCCGCCAAGTGCAATGCAACCAACCTGGAGACCCAGGTGCCCGAAATGGTGGATCAAGCGAGCACAGATGATGGCTCTAACATGTGCATGTCCTATGATGAGAAGGAGTGCCGAATATACTGGACCTATCGATACTCCAAGGTCATCCGGACAACCAGAACGGTAAAAAAAACCTAGGGGGGGGGGGGAGAGAGAGTTAGAGTACCTATAGTCTCTAAATGTCAGTTTCTATTGTCTTTATTTTGTCATTCGTGAACTTAATATTGTAAAAAATGAACTGCTTTTATTTGTAAAGTAGTACACCATTATATTGCCGTTTTTAAACTAAATTACTTTTCATAATTAAAAAAATACATAAAAAGCGATTCTCCTTTAACACTACTACCTTTATTGCGACAATAGAATGCTAAATAGAATTTAATTTTTTCTAATATTATTTAAAATTAGACCCTTAATGGAACATCATGTTGGTGTAATCAATATAATTAAATATTTATGAAATTTTGTATCGTAATTTTTATTAACTAGGTCGATTATTATTATAATTATTCTTTTAAATATTTAAATTTAACGTGTTTTTCTATGGCTTGCTTTTGTTAAAAAAAATGCCTTTAGTTGATCTATAAAACTTAAATCTTATTGTAATAAAATATTATGCACTATAATGAACTCATGACATTCATATTGTATTTTATTTTTAATTCGATTGGGCTTGCCTTTACTTATTTTTTATTTATTCTCTAATGAAAAAAAATGATTTCACGCATAACTCGAAATCTGTATTTTTAATTCTACACAAAATGATAGTAAATGGATCAAAATAATTTCGAGTAAATATGTGTTTAATATTGTTCTTATTATGTTCTGATATTATTGTCTATTAGTTTTCGCTAAAAGTCCTAAGATCGATTTATGTTTACCTCGATTTGATTTTTAAATATGTATAAAATATTGTAGCATACTCATATTTTGTAAGTGAATTTAATTAAATTATTTGTTACTTTTCTATCAGATACGCGTTAAAATCCAAAGTGCAAGCGACTGCCCTCAGCACATCGCGATCTGGATCATCATTGTAGCAGTGATCTGTGGTATTGTGGGCATCGGGATCATCCTCCTCTTGATCTGGAAATTAGTGATTACAATCGACGATCGAAGGGAGTTAGCCAACTTCCAGAAGGAGACAGAAAACGCCAAGTGGGAAATGGAGGAGAACCCCATCTTTAAAGCACCGGTCACCACCGTCACAAATCCCACCTACACCGGCGGAATTGACTAGATACAACGCTGCTGCCTGAGATTAATCTCGCTATGTGTTTTTTTGTTAGGTTTAATTTACTTTGATGACACAACTTCCACTACAGTTACATTTATAGCTTGCTTCCTTGCTTGCTTAATGGGGTGTTTGTTAGTGGTCGAAATATTATCAAATCTACAGAATTTTAATTAAAGTGGTAAACTAGATGACGTATCTAGTACTAATATAAAGAACTACAGAATACAATCTTAATGCAGCAAAATATTTAGCTCTTCATCGTACATTTTATTAGTTTGACATAAAATATGTGTAGCTCTACTGTATTATGATACAATAGCATTTAATTTTTATTAAGATCCCTAATGTTATATACATATATGATATATATGTGTGAACAATATGTTACCTTGAGCCTAATTATTTAGTGTAATCAGTTACTTTTATAACTCTAAAAGACTGAAAAATATTTCATGAAATGCTTGAAATTTAGTTTTTATGGTAGTTAAAAATACGTGTACGATTTTGTTCATTTTGATATCGGTGGGGCTCTGCGCTACAATTAAATGGATTACTTTTATTTATTTTAGTTTGAACACGTATTTTTGGCCCTACTAACTTAAAATCACACTATAGGTTTATTAGTGTTCGATTTTCACATTAAGTATATTAATAAATGTAATATATAATTGGAAAATACTGTAATTAGTCGGCACAGCTTGTTTTGTTAAAAAATACTTGAA
Organism: Invenusta paracnida; assembly: GCA_036023295.1. Lineage (NCBI taxonomy): Eukaryota > Metazoa > Platyhelminthes > Proseriata > Coelogynoporidae > Invenusta > Invenusta paracnida. Next base: position 5,712 of record JAYRBW010077795.1, on the reverse strand, counting down.
ATTTCCTAAATTGTCTACTTATTGTTACGTTAAAACAAACTGACAGGTCATCTTGCTATATTCTTTTTATTGTGCTTTTATACTCTTATTGCAAACATTCCAGTTTTTATTTAACAATATATTGACTGGATCTATTACAACAAATAGTATGTTACTTTATTCAAGTTTTTGTTTCTTCTCTTTAGCTTGACATTCGTTTTGCTTGCGGGAAATATGTTTTTTTTATTATAGATATTAATATTCATTACTTCAATCTTAGCGACATTAGTATCTTATCTTCAATTGAAGAAATTACGGATATTTTAATTCTCTTAATCAATAAAATAGCCATTTTTTAATTAATACAATCATTTAAATTAATTATTCATATAATATAACTATGACTACTTGTATATTAAAATATACTTCCACAAAATGTACTGTTTTATATGAAAACAACTATCCATTTTTATTATCAACTAGTGGTTTCATTATTTTTATATGTTATTAATAATTAAATAATTTATTTATTATAATAGAAATTATTTATTCCTTTAGACATATTCCCACATTACTTTTGCTTAGTTATGCTTTAGGATAAATGTTAAGAACAAAATGGATTATCTGTGTTTATTTTTTGTTATAATTTCTAGTGTATCACTATACACACTGCATACATAAACTACAACACTACATATATTTACATTTTCTCATACACTTGAAGTACATTTCATTCATTGACATATTTTAGTCAAACTAAACTGGCCGATCTTTACTGCAATTTATCGTTTTGCTGAATTTCCGATCATGTTTTATAGTCAACTGACGTATTTTACTGTTTTGTTAATGAAATACGTCTAAGAAATACATTTTAGTCCTTTTTTTATTTTACCATTTATGCCTATCTCTCCTATTGTACACTTCCACTATTTTAAACATTATTGTCTAAGTATATTAAGTTATATACACTATATTATACAAATATTTGCCTATTATTGTGTGTAAAATTGCTTGTTTATCGTTATTATTTAAACTTGGCTGTAAGTATATATTACAGTAATGTGCTGAGGCCTGTTATGTAATATGAACAGATGAGCAGTCCAAACTTATAAACTGTATTTATTATCCTGAGCATTGCTGTACCATTAATTTCCACATATACTTTTATTGCGTTGTTTACTTTTTAACTAAACAATACATACATTATAAAGCTAGAATTGTCCATTTGTTTCTGTTATTATTTAGCATTTACGTAAATTTACAGGCATCCATGTATTCTATGCAACCATAAAATTACTTCGAAGCTTATATGCATCTAAATCAATTCTAATAGTTTTACTAGTTCTTTTACAGAGTATTTTTGACGGGTATAACTAGCTACTTGACATTCCGTGAGAATTAATTATATTGATTATTTTTGTTACATTTTCTTTAGCGTTAACTCAAAATCGATTTTAAAATTAATAATAAATCTTTTAAAAGCGTGTGATTAAGGATTTAGTTATTACTATTTATTTAAAAAAATATGAAAGCATTCTTATGAATTATGCAAATTAATTTTGGTACATTATTTCTAAGGTTCTTTGACCAAATTCCAAAACATTGATTTATATCTTATTGAAGAAAAAAATATTGCATTTGCAAGTTATATATTCTCTGTTGTTATAGACGAAATAAACTAACCCAACCAGTTCTAAACTGGACAGTTTGTGTGTAATTTATATTATTTGTCGAAATTAATATTTCAAATTGGTATTATTATTTATAAAAAAATAGTCGTGCTTAATACTCTCATCAAATAATGTGTTTTGAAAAAATTATTACCTCGGATAGAAACACTGAAATATATTGAATTGTTAAAAGTTCTCTATATCACGTCTAACTGTTTTATTCACGTTAGTTTTCCCTGGTATAATATTCAAGCATAGAAGATTTACTATATTAATAAATAAGTACTTAATCTATCTCCCTATAACCGTATACATTAGTTTTTCAATAATGAGGTTATCGCAGCCTCTTCTGTCTATATTAATTGTTCAAGTGTTAAATAAAATTGTTTTAATCGATTAGTCCTTTCTGGACTCGTTTACATAACCTTTTCTATTAGAAACTCAAATATTTTTATCATCTCAGTTCAATTGTACCTCAATTTTGAATCACAAATTTTAAAATGTTAATTCTTATTTTAAAAATACCTTAATACTAACACCTAAATATAAAACCTACTGTAAAGTGATTGTAATTGTGACGTTTTTATAAATACACCCATATACAAATTTATTTTTACGAGAAAACGCCAAAACTGGAAAATAGGCATTAACTTTTCTTTACATTGTCCATTTTTATTTGTAAATTGCAATCCTGTTACTATTTTACTATTAGAAAATTATCATATTGATACTTTGATTTTTTAATTTATTAAAATGAATGTCGCAGCTGTTGCGTATATAAATTAATAAAGGTTGTATTGTATGATACTAATCCAAATTTTTAAAAATAGTCTTAAGCTATTCGCGAGTTTTTATCTGTGACAATTCACCTATAAGTGACAATGCACAAAAACAGTTAATATTTAGTGTAATATTTACAAACCTATAAATTATTCTGATAGCAGGCAATAATTTTTTCATATGTCCTCCACAAATTCAACAATCACCAGTTATACCTTTTTACTTAGCGTGAAAATATCTGATACTCTGGATGAAAAACTTCTTATAAATAATGATTTTAGTATCTATCAGCCACTTCCCGTAAATAAATGTTATGAACTGTACTGAGTGCCCCCAATGAATTAACTCCGAAGAAAGTCACATTCATTTTTGGATGCAATAGGTATATCTAAATTGAAAGAAAATATTTATTGATAACATATACAATTAGGTTTTCGTCTATAATTAAATATTTTATATCGCTATTAATAAGAATGTTGATAGGTATCTATTTTAATTAAAAATATATAATTCCTCAAAATATAATTTTCAATATCCAACAATAATTAGCTATATATATTTTTTCATTTCTTTTTAATAATGTGTGTTAGTTTTACGTGTGTATATTAATATTACCAGATTGGTCTTATATAAAACATATCTTTTAAATTTAATATATAATGTTGGTGTATTTATAGCGATTTCCTATGTCATTTTATTCTTTAACCGTAGTAACAATCAATTTCGGTGGACCGCAAAATTTAAAGGATTTCAAATTGTATTGGATCGCCTTGTTTTTTATCTTATATTTTTGTATTTAATCCTAATAATATTAATAATGACAGATAGACGGAAATTTGCACAACGATTAACTACTTCAATTCCAGTTACACACGTAAAGGAGCCTCCTGTTAGTTTTAGAGAAAAAAATGATTTGGTATGTTGAATAAGAATATATTTTACATCTAAATTTCTAATTCAATTGTCAATGATGAGAAGGACAACTGTTTTATCAGACAATGTCAATATGAATATATCTATTTTAACATTTTAAATTCTATTTACAATAATTCTAATAGTTTACTTTTATAAAAATTCTCTAAAATGTGTAAAGTATAAGAATGTTTTCTAAATCTAATTCAACTGAGAGCTATAGACTATGTCTATGTTATTTAGTATAAGTACAGGGTAATCCTAAAGTTTAATGTGATAAATTAAATAAAAATATATATAAAAAGAATATTATAAAATATAATATTATAATTATATAAATAACATTGTTTTAAATACATTACCAGAACTGCTAAATGGATGCGTGCAAAGAGCCAAAAGGAAGCTGCATTATTAATACGGAACAAGTCACGCTATATTTCCATTCTATATAGCTGAATTTCTGTGTAGAAACAGGTTTAAGAATGGTAACATTTTTTCTTGCTTTATTTTGTGTATCAATGAACCAGTATCCCTTGTAAATAATCTTGTAGTTATTTTTTTTCATCACAAACTCTTGATTTTATGATATTATGAATATTGTCTGTTCCTTTTATTACATTTGTGCTTTAAATACACTGGATTTTATTATAATATTTTTATTTAATTTACAACATTAAACTTTAGGATTACCTAAGTACAGTATAAAATAATTTTTTAAATAGACTATTAAAATTTATATTTACAATATATTAATGACAGATTACAAATTTGCAAAGTTTATGAACTAGTCAGATAAAGTATGGATTCCTACTACAGCCACAGGACAGAGACAGGGAATTTTATTTCACTTTTGAAATTCTCTTATTATAAAACATGTAATTGACATGATTTTGTACAAGACTAAATAAGTTAAAATGTTCAAAGTGACCATAATGATCTACACAACACCATAGATGTGACATCCAGGATGTCATTGCTGCCTTGATAGTTTTCTAAGGTATAGCATCCCAAGCTTCAGTCAAAAGGTTTTTCAGTTGTTCAGTGGAATTTATTTCACCATGACTGCAATTTAGAGAGCAAGATACTCCATATGCAAAAATCAAGCACATTTAAATCAGTGCTCTTTGCTGGCCATTCAAATGGGCAAATCATGTAGGGGTGTTCTCCTCAAGTCCCTCTACTGTAGCAGTAGCCATATGTTCTTTGGCTTCATCTTGTTGCCATGCCCACTGGCCACCATGCATCACATGATTGATATCTTCAAACAAACTTGGGCACATTTCTTCATGATATACCACTTGATTTATTGTCTTCTTCCTTCTATGAGAAGGTCGAATGTCTTCTTGGTTGACTGCATAGCCTTCAATAAACTTCAAAGCCCTCTTTCCATACCATGAAACTGACCCATAACATAAAATTGAGGGCTGCTGTTTGTAAATTTCTGCAAGTAGGTCATCATCATTAATATCTGTTTTCATATTTACAGCCCTATAGATTCATTCATTCTGCCGGTTCAGTAGGGCCCTGAGCATGAATAATGCTTCATCTGAAAACCACACAGACTTCCAATAATCTTCATGATTAAAACAATCATTGCAGTTGCTTGAATAACTCTTTATTCCTTGTGATGGTCTGTGAGTTTATTGCATTTTATTCTTTGATAGCATTTTAATTTAGATTTCTTCAATATGTCCCACACAGTCCCTTTGGAAATTTGTAACTGAATTCCAATTTGTCTCTGACTTAAATGGCGTCTAATTAGAGAACCTTCAGGCGTTACGGCTAAGTTTGCAATGTTGCTTTTCTCTGGAGAATCAAATTCCCTTGCTGATCCAGATCCTGTCTTACGCTTACTTGCATTTTGATTACCATGTCTCACTCTAGATACGACCAAATTAAATTGATGCCTGGTTACATTACAAAAAAACTATGGGAGAATTTCGTGGCATTTGCCAAGTCCCCAAGTTGGGTGTTTTAAATATAACAATAATTTCACGCTGTAAACCAGTAACCTGTGGCATGCTTACTCATTTATAAAAGTAATTATCTCAAATTCCAGAACAAAGTTTGTTTTACTTTCATTAGTGCATTTAGTGAATCAATCACAGAAGAGTTAACACGCACAGAATATCATGTCAATTACGTGTTTTATAATAAAAGAATTTCGAAAGTAAATAGCGATTTTTATGGTTGATTAAATTTCTAAAATTTTCCGGTTTTTTACTGGGCACCCTGTAGTTTATTTAAAGTATATTTATATCTATGGTTAGGAGATTCTTCTGAAGTTCTTCTGGAGATGTTGAAGCATGCCTCTTCCTTTGTATTAAACTCTCATTTTCATAACCTTCATCCATTTGGCTAACCCAATTTG
>JAYRBW010077784.1:0-24444 GCA_036023295.1 Invenusta paracnida | reverse complement strand
CAGATCCCCTTATGAAGCATTCTATGGGCAAAAGCCACATCTCGGTCTTCCTGCATTAAACCTCCCCGAAGAAGTACAGAAAAAACTGGTGACAGAAGAACACTTGGAAGAGGCTATTGGTCTGACTGTAGCGGGTGCGTCCAATTTCCCCGAAAAAGAACAGAATCAACTTGTGACAAGAATCGTTGGAAGAAGTTCCTGATCTGACTGTAGCGGGTGCGTCCAACCTCTCCAAAGAAGTAGCAGCTGAATCTGAAAGTGAAGTTAATAATGAGGCAAGCCATTTATCTACTCGCAGACTAAACATTAATGCGGAACGCAAAGCAGCATGACAGGCTCAAGTACAACAGGCAGAAAAAATGAAGTCTGCTTCCATAAGGCGATATAAACCCACAGAAATTGGGGACTCAGTCATGGTAGCCATTTCTGTGGTTAATCGGGACGTGGTGAATTTTCTAATGTCAAAGCGGTCATCATTGGAAAAGAAGATGGTCTTTACAAACTGGGAACTGAACATGGACTCTTAAAGCAGCTGTACACGCGCAACCAATTTATTCTATGTGAGGAAAAATTTCTTCAGTTAAATAACGTTCGATAAGAGCGAGAAGTGGCAGAGCTGATTCAATGGGATCAGGTCAGGGATATCTAAAATGATTCTGCAAAAGTGGTTACAAAAGCAAATATTGCCGATGCTACAAAGCTGATTGAATCTGCAATAGTCGGTGCAGTTGTCTTAGTTGTTGCAATAAGTACACTATAATTTCTCACATGTGCTGTATTACATTGAAATATACCCTTCTACATACCTACTGGAATTATATTTGTTTTAATTTATTTGATGTGCAAATAATTAGTAGATTGAAATAAAACAGGCAGAGTATATTATGTATACTGCCAGGTTGTTAATTTCATTCAATCAGGTAATGTATTGTCTTTTGATAAATTCAATTATACATTGCCGGTAACATATATATGTATATATATATACTACATAATATTATATATCTGTGTTTTCGATTGTTGATTCCTTTTCACTAAAACCTAATTTCAATAATACTATTTAAACAACTCGTGTTATTTCATATATAATCTAAAGTTTACTGTATAGCAGAAATTTGCAACTTATTTGAACACATAAAAAACTCTATAACCATTATACATACTTGCTAAAATTTACGAGTATCAATTTACCTTTAAACTTATTTTTTATTTATGTTATCCTTATTTATCCTTATTACTTCATTGCAAGGAAGGAAAAGATTCTTTATTAAAACTAAAATTTGGGGGTAAAGTTCAAAATATAATACTGAGTCTGTTACATTTAATCGAAATGAAAACATAGTATTTGTCTTTATTTTACAATTATTTTATAAATACATTTTTGAATATGTAATAGTATGCCTACTTATTTTTGAAATATTTGATCAAATTTACCCAACGAAACCACCTTGGACTGGTATTTTTCGATTAAATACAGTTACACTATTGTATATATGTATATTATGTTATATTTTGAACTTTTTGATTCATTTTCATTGTCTACATAAAGCGTACATACATTAAACATTATAATCATTGGTTAAATATTTATTTCCCGATTGTGAACAGGTGTTCCAAGGACACCAACACGGATTTGAGAAGAACCTTCTCCGTTGTGCCTGGTCCCCAGACAACCGGCGAATCAGCTGTGGAAGCGGGGACCGGCAGGTGCACATCTGGGACGTGCTTACCGGACAGCTCATATACAAGCTCCCAGGACACGCCGGTTCCGTCAATGAAACTGCCTTTCACCCAGAGGAACCGATCATACTCTCCGCTGGAAGTGATAAGAAGATCTACCTCGGCGAAATTGAACCCTCGTACTAGCGAGCAATGGATTGCCATTGCTAATTCTTTAACTATTTGTACATTGTGCTAGGCTTATCCTATGTCCGTTATTTTACACATTATCAATAAAGCATTTACTATAGTATATTTTGTTTTATATTCTAGGGGGAAAGTACGTGTTCATTCCTGGTTTGAATATAATTTTCATTATAAATAATCCTATGAGAGGCAAAGCTTGTGTATCTTTATTAACCATTATATTTAAACCACCTACTAAGTATTTTACGTGTTTAATTCATTATGTAGACAATATTATAATATCAAGATATTAGTGAAATATGTACATATCTTTATTCTCTGATATATTAACTTTAAAGAAGCAATGAAGTATTTAGAATTTAAGAAACAGTGTCATTAAAAACCCTCGATATCCAGAAATGGTCTAAATATATTTCTGCAGCAATTGTGGAAAAATAATGTTTTTGGTAAAGAAACTCCGATCTGTCAGGAATATACACGTTGCATAGAAGTGGTACTACAAGACTTTGCCTAGATAATTTTGAAGAAGATATTTTGGTTTGCCGTCAGACAGCTACACATCCATTGCAGTAAACGAAACATCTACCTAGCAAATCGATAATCGAAATTTCTCAAAGGGCGTGGTCCATTCGTCCGTTTAGTCGCGCCTATTCAACATGTTATACAAAAAAGCGATTTCACCGGAACTCTCGTATTAAGTTTAGTGAGGTTTTAATCCAGAGTGAAATGTACTCCTATATTTCAGTCATGGAGTAAATTACTTAGATACTTGAAATCGCATTTTAGTTTACCCCAGGTTAAGAGTAAAATTTTAAACAAAAAGTAATGTTTGGAATATGAAAATTTGTTATACGTTACATATGATAAACTATTTTGTTTTGTACTGTTTATATTATATTTTTATTATTGTAATATAACAATGAAGCATTTTTGGAAACGCGCTATCTGTTCAGGTTAGAGTGACACCAGTTACTCATGTGTTAACTCACAGAAAACTTTAATCAAAAATTGAGTTAAACCTGAGTTACTCTAAACTTAAAATCACTCAATGTAGAAATGACTTAATGTGCTATGGGACAAACTTTATTTGTGTTTTTAAGACAATAATTTCAACTCTCATACATTTTAATGACTATTGCCAGATGGAAAAATGTCTTGCAGATCCAAGAAAACTGCTACACAATTATACTAACTCTATGCTGTGTCGTACAAGCTAAACTAAGTAAATATCAATAATTGGGACACTGATCAAATTACTTACGAAGCGTGCATTTTTCTACGCTAATTAGGTTGATGACCCCCCCCCCCGGTCGGTAGTCACTTAAACGTAATTACCAGTTTTTCAAAGTCATAATTTAGTTATACATACGCAATCTGCTAAAATAGTTTTTAAAATGAAATAAAAATATAGCTGTAATATTTAAGTTGTTAAATAATATGTGTAGTTAGAGCAGCGCTGTGTATTGTATAATATATTTCAAAGAAAAACCATTTAGAATAGTTGTTTTATTTTCATTAAAGCAGTAGCGTCGAAAATACAATTTCCAGAATTCACAAATCAACAACGGCACATTATAATATTGTACATATTTTTTATATGTGACAGTACGCAGTACCAAAGACATATAGCTGTCCAATATAGATAGGTAAAGCCATACATATATTAGAGCAACATATATAGTATTAGTGACAAAGCAGGCTCAATTTCCTATACCAAGCAACATTATTTAAAAGTCTTTGCCTAATTAATTATATGAATAACATAGAGATACAACAAAGTAGCCATTTTATAATAATATGTATAAATAAAAGGAATATTCCCAGATCTTAAAGGTATTAATAAAATCAGTTATGTAGATACTGAAAAAGTAGGGCTGGTTACGCAAATAAAATCGTACAACATAAAACGTATAATTAGTAAAGATTCTAAACTTGTCAAAAATCAAATTACTGTACTATTTATGTACAAACGAATTTTTGGAATCAGGGGTAATAAAAGATGTAATATTATGTAGAATATAAGTACTAGTGTAAATAATAATAAAACTTGTTACCACAAATTGTGTTGAAATAGTGATGTGTATATGGGTGTATATATTCGAGCGTCATGTTATTGAAGAACAAAATGTAACTATAACTGTATAAATAATTTATAATCATAGTAACATGTTTATCCCGATATTATAGTCAACGCTTGTTTGTGTAAAAGTGAATATATATCTGGTTTAGCACAAATAATAACAAAGCAAGAACACATGCATGATGGGGGAGATTAATTTAAAAATCTAAATTAGATATATTCTATAGAGCTAAATTACTTAATGAATTTAAATATTTTAAAAACTCATTTCTACTGTATACTCTAAATATGGGGGAAAACATCCTATCATTTCTCTAAAGTTTAGATTTATATACAAGACCGTAATTAATTATGTCCAATTGTTAAAACAGTTATTTTGTGAATAGAAAATCAATATGTATACTCCAATTACCTATAAGTAGTATTTTAGACAACATATGAAGTCACTCTCTATAAATAAAAATACAAGAAGATCCCTTGATACAATACACGACTGGTGATTAGTACAATGAAAATTGCGATGAGTAAGTATGTATGATCGAATAATGAAAAATTAACTTATGTGTTAAAATTATACAATAAAATAAAAATGTGTTTTGTATGCACTGTGTGTTACAGAGTGTACATATAATTATTAATAATATGAAACATGATATTAAAAGCAACGAATAAAATTGCAACATAAAACAGAAAAAATATGGTACAGTACAATTGCGCATCAGCACATCAACCGACTTACCACTAAATTACTTGTGGTAGTGCACAACAAATTGTATATCAACTAAAACCAACAAAACAGTTTTAATCAGTTTATAAGCCTATTGGTCATTAATCATTTTACGTTAAATGTTAGTAAATATTCTTTCATTAAACACAAATAAGAATCATATTATTATATTCATATTATTTTAATAAAATGTGTACAAGATCTGAATAAAACAATACAAATTACGAACAGTGCTTACCAATTACCAAGTATATTTCAAAGAAAATGGTATAATATTAGTAAAGGCATATAGCATAAAACTTACAAAAAAATTAAGAAACAACACAGTTTCTCATAATTTCCTATAGGCAGTCGTGTGGGAAGTATGTATATAGTATAATATCTTTAAAGTTAAACGCAGCATATAAAATAAAAAAGATTATGTATATAATTATATAGTAATTAATAATATATAATTATATAGTATCGTAAAAGATAAAGAAGTGTAAATAAACGTATGTGGTCTAAATGTGTGTATTAATAATTATGGAAGTGCACAATCTGGGAGCTTAATTTGTTTTCAAATAACTTATACCTGTATCTAAGAAAAGAGTGATAGAATTAAAAAAACGCTATTTTTTGTAAACCAGTGAATCAGAAATTATGATCACTTTATTTTAGATAGTTAATTAATTTATTGATGAATTTACACAATAAACATTGTTGTAAGCGGAAGTATGACATCAATAATAGAAATAGAATATTGCTAACATAAATGATTTGAATTGCCTTCTTTTTAACCGGAATAATATTGTTATCGTAAATTATTTTAAACAAAATAACAATATTTCCTAAGAAACCCTTTGACATTGCTCATTGTAATCGTAAAACGACTATAGATCTCCAAGATCCCTTCAACCTAACAATGTTTTAACCAAAGTCAGGCTAAAGAGGGTGACAAATTGAAAGACTTCATTAGATTGGATAGTAATGTTATTAGAGACAGTCCACACCACACTTCACTGATGCAACTTATAGTTCTTGTTTCCTTTGTACCTATTATGAGCTACAGATATGTCAGCTATACTATGCAACTTTAGGTGGTAAATAATGGGCAATTAGTGTACAAAATTCAAGTTTAGACGTTCTTCTCTTCTAAAAATTATAGTAGGTACTTATAAGATGTAGCACAGGTAAGTAATATGTTAATAAATTGTAGTATTATTGTTTGGGAGAAGTGCCTGGATAGCTGTTATCTAATGTTAACCTCTATTTTATAATATAATGTAAGAATGTTATAGAAAAAAGGTAAAGTATACAAAGAGAAAGCTAGTTGCGTTACAAAGCTGGATTAGCTGACACGATTATTGATTAACTCAATGAGATAAATTGATGGATAGATACTATTGATTATCGAGGCAGACGACTGATCAAAGTGGTTGGTTAATTGATTGTGTGTATGGTCCTAGTGGAAGAGAAGGCAGGAGACGATGGCGAGTAGACCCAATATGTTGAGAAGAGGCAGAGGTGTGACGGATCGATAAGCGGCACCACGACCGCTTTTACCTATTTTTGCTTTACCGCGCCCTTTTGGCGGTGGAAGGGTTACAACTGGAATTGGAGAGTAAAAAAGATAAGACTTAGCAAGCCGCAACCCTGATTATCAATTAATCGAATTTTATTATATTTGATTTCCTCAATACTCAATAAATTGATTAACTCGCTAAATACTAAGTATAATTTTCAAATGTTTCTTTTTATAAATCAAAATTGTAACAATAATCATGCTGATTGAATTATATAAGTAATCAACAAAATTAATCAACAAAAATACTTCTTAAAGTACTTTAATAATATTATGCTAGTTAAAAATATTTAAACGCTTTATACATAATATACTAAATAAAATACAATATGAGTAGCTTATTGTAAGTGTATATAAATAAACCAGGAAAAACTTGTCTGAAGAAAGTGGTAATAAAATTCGTTTTTCCGGTAGAAATATAATATTGCGTTATTTTTTTATTTTACATACTGCTATAAAATATTCAACTTAACTAAACGGATATTTTGAGGGAATATTATGTCAGCTTAAAATGAAGTGCATAATATAATCAAACTATATTAGATAAACATGACAAAAAACAAACTAATTAGAAATATGTATACTGTATAACACATACATATTATATTATATTATAATATTTAAAAATAAAAATTGATTAAAAGTTCGGTATAAATATTTCCTAAAAAATATCAAGTAACCTAGTTGTATATTGTTAATCTTTACTTTAGCTTGTAGTGTAATTCAGTAGAGCAATCTCATCCTTGATGATAATATACTAAACATACAAAGTGGGAGTTTAGCATAATATTATAGTCTGCATCATGCAGGCAAGTCAGTCATTTATCCTTCAAAATAAATAAAATTGAACAGTGACAGTTTCCTGACAACTATTCAAAATCGAAATGAAGATTCACATTGGATGGACAGAATTACACACTAAGACACCAATCTCAGGCTATTAACTCAATCTTCTCCATTGAGCTATACGACGCAATTGAGAGTATAGATACACATTTGAAGGTATAGTATGGAAACCTAAAATGAATACAATAATTTGTATAAATCTTTCCTCATATCTCTCTCTCTCTCTGTATAAAAAGTATTGGGTGGCATTTAGAACTATAACATAGTAGAAGAGAGGGACAGTCTAACGACTTGATATTCCAACGTGCCAATTTAACTAACTACACTTTTACAAATCACTCAAACCCACACTCCAGGTGAACATAGTACAGCACCAATCCTATTAAAATCAGCGGGAGATATTCTCCATTAGTGAATCGTATTCATTTCCTAAAGCTTGTACTTTTTCCCGAAGGTCCCGTAGAGGGGTAGGAGAAAAGATTGGAATAAGAACTTTCTTTCTGACTGACTTGGTTGGAGGTTATAGACAGATGAAAAAAGGGAAGGAAAGGAAATGCTGATTTTGTCTCTTATGCGGAGCCGATTAGCTAAAATTTGGTTGAAAAACGAGGAGAGAGAGTACAAGTGCATATATACCCATCCCATTGACACTGACCTTAAAAAGAAAAACACAACAATTTATACCAAAACCACAATAATAAGTGAACAAACACAACGCTTCATTCGTTCGTTCGTTATGCAAGAAAGCCTAATGGTGACTGCGGCAGAGTATATTAGCTATTTAGCCATAATGCGTGCCATAATGTACTTAATAGTACTGCAAAAGACGTCTTCGGAAGTTCCTAATCTCTACCAAATTTCTGGAAAACTAAGTCAATCTATTACTTTGTACAAACTAACTCAATAAAAAATCGAATGGCAAAATTCAAACCCAAGCAAATTATATTTATCACTTTCATAGTATCCCAATAATAGATTATTCAATAATATTTTGCTATATGTGGAGAAAAAGACTGCAATTGTACACTTGCAAATAATTTTAATGGTCCACTAATTTCTAAAGAATAGTGAAAACATTTAACTATTCATGTTAACCATTTAATTTAAACATAATGAAAGGAAGCAAAGTTTACGGGTAAGACTATAAACTAGTTCTAAAAGCTGCGCTTACAATTATGGAATTTCAAAAAGATACTATTAATACAGTAATGGAGTCCACAGTATTTCTAATTTCCGGATATTTACTTAATTTAAATAGTGAAGATAGTATTCGTACTATTAGTATTACATATAAAATACGAACACCATTTAGAGTATACAGATGAATAGTTTCAATATTACGTTATTAACACGACAATATTAGGTTTCAATTTTACAATCATTTCCTCTTCGGCTACATGGGAGAGGCTATATATTATTTGCCCTATCAATTGGTGAACTTCGCTTATCTCCGTCATACTAAACAAAAATCAATAAATTATAAGAAAAAAAGGTTTCCGGGAATTGGAAAATAAATAGAATCGATGAAGTGTTTAGGAGAAGCGAGAAGAATGATTAGAATTGACGTCTTTAAATAGACCAATATTGGTAGAATATGGTGGTATAGTTGTAGGTACAAACGGGCAACGACAAAATGAGACATTTATCTCTATTTATAGTAAATAATAGCTCATAAATAGTTCCCAAAGAAATCAAGTGAGACAAAACCAATAACAAATATCATGATTTGTGTCGTGAAAATTTAATATTATTCTGTTATCAAAAGGTAACACATATGGATTAGGGGATTATATTGAAGAAAACAAAATAAATAAAACTACTCCAGATTTAGATGAAGGATTGTATTAGAAGAAAAAGACACGCTTCTAACTATGTAAGTATTATTCATAGCCACTGTTGTAGAAATAAACAAACACATAGAATCATGATTGACAATTTATGAAAAATGTATGATATGACATGAGTCTAAGTTCTCAGTCTTGTTGATAAATTGATGTCAACTAAGAAATACAAGAGCAAAAATAAATAGAGACAAGTTTTATATTATAGTATGCCTTTTAAGTAATAAATCAGGAAAATCGTTTTTTAAGATACTTCTACTAAGGTTGATTTTTCTTTAAAATATAGAAAATGGTTTAAGTTATGTTCTCTTATTGTCATGTTAACCTTTAGACAATAATTGTCTTAAACATATTCTAATTCATGTATATAAAACTATTATATATATACATGTATTATAATAAATCAAATTGACATACATTTTAAAAGACTGTTATGATTAGAACCTTTCTTACATAAATAAAAATAAACAACTTGAGCTTAAATGTTTACATGAACTGATAAATTATGATTGTGGATTACTAGGCTAGATGCATACCAAATTTCAGGTTACATTCCCCAAATTTTCTGACAATCCTTAGATAGAAAACTGATGGGTACATCATATTTTGTACCTATAGATATTATGTATGATTGTAATAATTAAATTCTTGGATATGGTGGATCAATTGATGGAGAAACATAGGAACGAAACATTTAAAAGTTATAAAGGGTTATTGAATCAAAATTATAAAATTTATCTATAATAACGTTAAAGGTCAATTACCGATTGTGAACTTATAATTTAACTAAATAGAGGGTCGCACTCATAAAAAGAAAAGGCGAGGAGGGCGCATTATACTGGGGCTAAGTACAAAAATTATAACAAACTGATAGAATGCACTAAAAACAGCTTTGATTATATACATACATAGGATTCATACCTATAACTGATAAATTAAATTCATTAAACAGGTCGATTTGGTAACATGTACATATATGGGTTATAAAATTTACATATAAAAATAAACATATTATGTTATGGTTTGGATGTTTCTAATAAAATTTATCTACATCTATGAAAAATATTCACTAAAAAATATATTTATCTTGCAATGAAAAAACATTTTTTTTAAATGTAAAGATATCTGGTAAAGATAAAATTATGCGGTTCTACAAGATACAATTTAACTACAGAATGAGGATTTCGAAACAAACTTAATATAGCTATTTTTGATTTAATATAAGATGTTCAGTATATTTTCTCAACTTATTAAGATAAATTTACCAAAATAATATTGGTGTGTATATTAGGCAAAGGAATACATTACTTAGACGCAAAAAATAGGTCAACCGGACTGGAATTTTATAATAAATTAATTTACTATTGGTTTACCGTAATCAGTGTATTACTTTATTTATTTGAATTACATTATATTCAGCAGATAATATCTTTTTTTGAAATAGTCAGTAAATGGCTAAAACATATGCGATACAATATAAGCAAGACGTACTATAATGGGCTATGCTTTTAATATTTTCTCTTAAGTCTGCATGCAAATTAATGTATGGAGACCTAAGGTATATTATATGTATATCTGTTTTTGATCATCAAATATACTCCGCAGTTTCATACTACATAAATGTTATTGTCACTCTTATGTAGTAAATGCATGAGTCAGTGAACCATAACGTTAATTAACGTTGTCCGGAATGGCCGAAGCTAGTATAGTCATTGAGCCAGCTGAGCTTACTAACTTTGATTTTCCCAGAGTGTCCTTTGAACTAATTATGAGTCACTTGCATGGGTATTTACAGTCAGTATGTAAATCGTCATAATGTTAAAAAATGCATTCATAGATCCGAGAAAACATGATATAGGTACCAATCTCCTTTTTGAAACCAAATATTAATATTATTTACGTAAAGAATATATATTATACATTCAGCAAGAGATGATGTACCAAACAGACGTATTATATAGGAGGTACAAATATCCAGTGTTTGAACCGAAATAAGGATGCACATTAAAATATGTGCGTGCGTTTTTCATAGCTATATATTAATATATACATACGATTAAAGACAAGTATATTTTCCCCACCAGGATACATTTTTTCGCATTCATAAATCTTGTACACCTATCACTACTACTACATGATATTATCATTTATAAAGTAAAGCGACTATTGAAATTTATGTCTCACATATATTATAGGTCTACAAAACATACATATATTTATACTTATGCATTAGTAAACATTATAGACATGGTTAGCCCAATGATTATTTGTGTACACATTATAGGTACTATATATAAAGGTGGTGTATCTCAAGTTTATTATTTCCCTATCCATACCGGGATTTTTACGCATCCATATCCCGGGGAGAGGGCTCATAATTTGCAAACCTCCTAATAGACTAGAGTTTTGAAACTTCGCTTGTACTGTAGTTAAATAAACATGTTTTCTAATATATTCCATTAAAAAAATGTAAATATTTTTAATTATGCAGAATTTTTTTTTAATATTTAAATTTGAATGATTTTCTAGATATTTCTTGCGTGAAGTTAGTTAGTACCCAAATCAGAGTTTCGTCGATTTTGAAAGTGATAAGCATTTTTATATAAATAGGTTTGCTCCTATCTTTACAAAGTATATAAAGTGTAGACAAGTGACCACTCCTTTGGGTACACAATAGTGAATATAGTGCTAAAGTTGAAAAACTTTATTTTGGGAAAAGTCGCAGAAGCCTACAATGCTCCATTTGTCCTTTTAAAAACCACAGAAAAAAATGCGGAAGCTCCCCGGTATGGATAGGATTAAAAACACAAAAAATAGCGGTAGACAGATGAGATATATCTACTAGGATATCAAGTAATAGTATAATACACAAATTTAAAAATGAACATTTCTGTGTACTTGTAATTTTAGAACATTAATTAATGGCTTTGCGTCAAAGGAAAATTTACAACAAATCATTTGCGTTACATCGCATGCCTTGAGTGGCTTGAACAGATAGACATGAATATTATATAAATACAAATAAGCGTAATATAAGCATTATTTAGTGATGCCTTATAAATGTCAAATAATGTTTTCTATTCCATGGCATTTTCTAGTGGAACTAAAGTCAATCGATTAAGTTTCTACAGTTTGGAGTGATAAATTATAAATATAAGAGATTTTAAGGGCTTTACGTGTACACTTCAAATATTTCAGAGAAAAACAGAAAAAAAGTTACAGAATTTCTACATTTTTTAAGTTGTAGGTAACCTAATGTTTACAATTGATAAATAAAATCGTAGATAAGATCTATAAGGGAGACTGCAATAACCTAAGGATGAAAAAATGTATTAATCAAAACTACGTAATATTTAACATTTATCAATAATTTAAATTCCACATATACAATAATTATTCATTAGTCATGTTCGAAAAACAAGTACCACTATTCACTATAAAACAATTACATAGATAGGAGAATGTGTCTAGAACTTTAAATAATTGAATTATACATTCCACATACAGCAATATTTTAAAACTAAATATAGATTTTAACTAGTTGTGTTTTAAATATATAGAGATAAGATAACAACTGTAGCATAGAGAACTATCCTACTTGAAATCTGTGTACAGCAATAAATTATAACAAAGCGCATTGGGAACAAGATTCGTGTATCAGAAAGTATAAATTTATATCGAAGTGAGGAAAGAAAGGTTAGCAATAATAGAAATATTTATGAAATATAAATTTCCTTGGAGGTTACAAATATACAGAGATCGATACGCAATAGTATATGTATATTTTGCTATATAATTAAAACTGAATTTTTGTTTGAAATAAATAAAACTTATAAATCCAAATATTATGGATAATGAAAATAGACAATATATTCAGTTTATAATATTATGTTTAATGTATTGATTTTAACAGTATGCATAGAATTGTGCATAAACATCAATAATGCAATGAAAATAAAAATAATAGTCTCTAACAGCAATATTAATTAGGTAACCTAATAAAATGACAAGTGGTGAATACTGCACGTAGAAATTCTCAAATTTAATCTCAAATTAGAAAATCACAACAGGGTTCCCCCTCTTCAAAACAGCTTTTCAATGTGTATAAACAAATGTTGCCTAATCCATAAATAAGCTGTGAACCACCAACAACCCACTTTAAACACAATAATAAGATACAAAATAAACAGTTATTCAATAAAGGGGGATGCCACACTACTATATATACGCTCAAAAGCAAAGTATTAAATGGTTAAACCTAGATTTAACCATATATCTTATAATTACATAGATACAGAAACAAAGACATACCTTAAGACGTTTTTATTTCAAAAGTTAGGGTTAAGTTTGCTAACACACGTTATAATAAAAGATTCAAACGTCACCTGAAGCCTCCAATTCAATATCCCTTCCCCGTAACCTCATTTTTTAGTAGGCTTGCTAAAGGAAGGCTATATAAGAAAGAATCCACACATAATTTAAAATGTGCTGAGCTATTCTCTACCGTCTAGTTGCTCGGCGAGGTCGTGAATCTTACGAAAGAAAAACAAAAGTAGCATTCCTCGTGGATCAATACTGACAATGGTATATATGAAAAAAGCATAGGTTACCACACTATCAAGGCAGTTATATCGCATATAAAATAAGTCTACACTTTGGGATTTAATGTCCCATAACACTATAGATATACAAATATAAAGACAAGCAAATTCTGTAGCTTTTCAATGAGTTAAAAAATTATAATTAATCGTGCATAATAATAATATTATTATTATATTGTAAGTAAAACAAAAGATTACAATGCTGACGGAAGACTACAAGCTAGTAGACACCATTTAATGTTTTAAAGAATGGTATAGACGACGGTAACGTCGATTAATTCCGGCTGAAGAAAGGATTAAAATTGATTGATTGAGTGAATAATCGCCAACGTAACAGTATTATTAAAAGGAAAATGGCTCTAAAAGTAAACAGTTCTTCTTCTTACAATAACATTTATTATAAACTCATTTTGGCGTACAATACAATGCAGAATATAAATAAATATCTAAATAAAATTGTACTGCCTATATAAGGTAAATAAATTAAAAAGAAGTAGATAAAATAAATTAAAATATAAAGAATTTAATAGGTAAAGAAAACTAATTAAATAGGTAGGTACATATTATATAACAATCAAACCATTAATTTACGAGAGTGTAGCTGATGTATACCTAATTTAGAAATATATATATTTCAACTCCATTGTTTACGAAATATAAACGTATGAAGCTTTTAAACTATTTAATCAAATAGAAATTTAGCTTCTCATTTTTGGAAATGCTTCATTTAATTAGTAAGCGAATGCAAAACATGTATGCACATAAAACAAGAGAAAATTAAAATAAAAAGATTTTCTTTTCTGTTCATAATTTTAGACAAATAAAAGCAATACATAGTTGGCGCATAAATAGTATGTATTTATAATATGTCTATTGAAACAGACATTCTACTATTTGGAATATCATAAAATTCACTATATTAAATTATGCTGGAACTAGTTCAATGACATATACTTGAATAAATGTATGCGTTAATTTAATTATATTATTATACAGTATGTAACAATTTATAGTGAAAACGGTATAACACAGCGAAACAGTTAAGTTATCTATATTATTTTGCAAACAAATATTTATGCTTGTGTCAACTTTCCAAATGTGAAGTATTACATGCAAGAATGTTACATTACGAAGAGTAATAAATTTCAGTGTTTGTAAAACTAATTAAGAGAATAAGTAAGAAATAGTTGTGATTTTTTCTTGTTATTAAGCTTTTATTGACGTATTTTCAAATTTTATTCTTGCGATTAATGTGTATAAATAAAAAATATTTACAAACTAAGGAAAGATTGAAACAACATTTTAGTATATTTTAATATATTGTTCTATTACCTAATTTGCACTTTCTAAAACAAAACGCTTAATTATTATTTAAAATTTTGCAATAGAAGAGACAGTATACATTTTATACACGAAAAATTGTTACAAACTATAATTTCTAAAAATAGTGTCTAGTAAGATATAAAATATTACTCTTCAATTGATTTTTACCAACGATATTTTGCGTCTCTTTATGTATGTATATTCCCACCTTATTTATGAATAAAATAAAGTAGAGTTAGCCAGTTTCGTGGAGAGAGAGAGATTAGTGAAGCGTAGACTTTATATTTTACATAAACTGCATCAATGGGTGGAATAGAACAGCTTCGATTATATTATAACTCGACATTGCAGTTTAACTTAACTACTCAAATTGGGATATAATAGGAAAGTTGAGCAATATACGAGAACAAAAGTCAGGAAGTTACCAACCAAGGCGCCATTATTCTGTTACCAGCATCTCCTCTATAGAAATAAGAGGGCTGGACACTAAACAAAAGCAAGGAGTAGATTAGATACAGTCCAAATGGAGGAACGCATGTCAAGAGATACCACAACTTAATATCACGATACTTCTTTCCTTTGATCTAACTTGCAACGTTACTAATGTTATCATTACTGTCTGCCAATATCTCCAGAAATGTATTCAATTAGTAGATACAACTATTGTCAGACTGACTAACTATAAACCAACGATATATATGAATTGATAGCAACAATAACAAACACAACACTTTTAGAGCGTTAAGGTCAAATCAAAAAGTATAATAATGAAATCTCACAGTATGACTTATCAATTGGTAAAAAAGTAAAAACATAACTGATTGCAATGGAGAATAAATGCTATATACTAAAAAATTCACATCCCGTATCAATTGCGGATGCTGTTATGGTCGTAGATTTTAAACGTGTCCTTAGTGTACTTTGTAACAGCAGTATTTATAGTTAATCATACATTATCTATTAATAAAAGGATAGAAGAGGTAAGGAGCAATCGAAGAATCATTGCACATCCTATTAGCTTCTCTTTTACGTCAGTCAAGCTTAACTTATTTCCTCGTTAAAGGGAATCTCGCACATATTATTATACTATGAATGTATGTGTGCTATCCAGTTCTGTATGTATAGGAAAATCCCAATTTATATACGGAGAAAATATTTTGAATAATAGATGACTTCTGGGTATATAGGAGCAATATAAACTCCATGTCTAAATCATTCAACTAAGATTGCATAGTCGTATACAGGAGATATTGTTATTGGCGATATAATTTTATTATTCTAGTAAATTGAGAAAGACAGAAACTGTCTTCGTGTGTTTTCGCAAAAAATCAGTATTTATTTGATTGACAACAAGAAGACTATTGTTACGAAATGAAACACCTTGAAGTAGTAACCAGACACTTAATAAATTTAAGCTGCATCAGTAAGCTATATTTTTCCCCTTTAATGTTATATAAAAAAATGACTGAAACTAAATAGATTTATACTTACAATATATTTATGTATGAATTTCCTATAACTGTCGTATAACTATATTAAAAACACAGAAATACACACCAAATTTTAATATTTGCAATGTAAATTGTTTATAATTTTAATATTTTAAAAGAAACGATTAGTCATAAATTCAAAAAATTTAACTGCCTATTTCAGTTACTGTCGACTGTTTCAACAATTTTAATTAGAGTGAACTTTTCTTTTTTTAACTTAGAAGCGAAAAACAATGACAAAAGTATAATAATTATCCGGCGCATGTCAGATGTGCACATTGTATATCATATTCATATCTATAACTGATAAATAGCCTAAACGCTATATACTAGTACTAGTACAAATGGGTAGTAGGATCAACATAATTTAGGATATATAGAACAATTAATAATAATTAACAGGATAATTAGTAGGATCAACAGAACAAATAACTCTATTTTCTTAAGTTGAAAATATGAATTTCATATAAAATATTCGAAATAACAAGCTTAATAATAAGTGCTACAATTCTCATAATAAATTAACAAAATAATTCATCTACTAAGTTATTGGACTTGTGATATATCTCAGAAAGGTTATAAGTAGGCACTGCCAAATGATTTGGTTAAACGCATTAATTGTATTCATTATAAAAACGAAATAATTGATAATTGTCCACTAATTATTATCCAGATAATAACTTGATGCAAGAAAAATGACATTCTCTTGAAGTGTAGAGGAAAAGAAAAATGTATAGTAAAAACTACAATAAATATAATGTTGCTTGGAAGTAAGCTAGAATAATCTACAAACAAAATATATAATATACCTTACTTAAAAAATAACAATGCTAGAAAATAGAAATTTAGTTGCTTGGCAACCTATCAGTTATTTGAAGTATTTGACTTAAAGTAATACGTGTATACTTTCAAAAATATACATTACATATAGATGCATTTATAAACAAGAGAAATAAAATTTGTAGACTTTCTAGAGAATTTCCCGACAGACGACAAAGAAATTTTCCTATCCAAAATAATTTCAAGTTTTATGTAAAAAATACAGTGAAGCAAGTTAAATGAAAATATTATATCAAAATGAGGATTAAAGTGACACCAAAAGAATTTCTGAATATTTCCAAAAAGATATATTTTAAATCAATGCCCACTAATTCTAGACGCAATAAGCGTATTATGTGTGTATATATTATTCCATATTCAGATCAATAGATATTTCCTCAGCAAAGGCATCCGACAATGTTTAACAAGAGGGTTATTTTCTAAATCTTAAGGTGACAGCGAGTACACACAGTGCCTATAGCCTACAGTCAGTCATGATGAACAGTGTTTAGTGTGCATATGTAAATCCAAAAAGAACGACACCATACTCTTTCTAGTATCTCCAAGAATGATAGAAAATAGGGTAAATTGTCAAGGATAATGTTACCAAGCCCAGGTTGGCTCTGATACCATGGCGGCTTGCTATGACCAATGTATATACCGGTGTACAGTACTATACTATTTACTTCCTATGCTGTGAATCAACAGGCTAAACATATATTTTCCAGTTAATTTTCGTGTACTCGGTTAATGTAATATCTCTACAAAGACGTACATACATCTCCCTTGTGAATTCTCTGAATCAATAATTGCCGTCAATACGGCGCAGAGGTGAAAAAAGTGCGTCTAAGCAAACACATTTTGATAAGCATGCCCTGCATATCCCGATGATCCTAGGCGAAAATTGAAGGCTTATCACGTCGCTGAAACCAAAGGGTTTTTATACGTAATGATACCCGAAAATGAGAATATGTAAATGAGAATATATAATCTTTTGTGACGGTTTTATTTATATGAAAAAGTAGATTTATATAAAAATGAATAACAATAACATTAAGCGTATTTACAGGAATTAAAATGGTGCAAAAAGAAAAAATTATTTAAGAAAATTCGCCTTTTTGGTACTGCGGTTGAACGTAGCATACACCTAAAATAATAGGCAACTATATTATAAGCAATAACATATTTAGTTTTCAATTAAAATTAAAATTCGACTTTTCTTTAAAGTAGAGCACAAAGCAGTTAAAGTCAATATTATAATAAACATCAAAAGAAAGAGTAAGCTGGAGCTGCAAGAATAAAATTGTATTTTACCCAAATTTTCGCTGAAATACAGTCTCATCGGGGGTGTTATACCCTCGACGTGTTACAACCCCGACGAGGCTGTATTACAGCGAAAATTTAGATAAAATACAATTTTTATTCTTGCAGCTCTAGCTTACTCTTTCTTTTATTCTTTTTATGCTGCCCAGATATATACACATTTTATTACTATAATAAACATTGATAATAATTTGAAGAAATATATAAGAAGCAAGTGAATAAAAATCATTGAAGTCCTACAATAAAAATCAACTCAAATCGTTTGAGGATGTACATTAAAAATTCATGCTTAGAGAAAATCGTGGGTGTCATATTGTGATGACAACCCTCTATACATTTTCCATATAATAGCCCTCATCCAACAGGGTTCATGGAATTCAGACATAAAGGGCATTACATTATTCTTGTAAAAATGAAAAGTTTGAGATTGAGTACTCAGCCTTTGCAATTTTATTATGGGTAGTTAGAGAGAAAATGTGTGGGATGTATTATACAAAGGGTACTCATTATGTATCTATGATGAATATAAAAAGGCGGTATAATTTCCATCAACAAAGCAAACAGGGTCAGATTAATCTTTAGAGGCCGGTTGAACTTTATTCACTGTATTTACCTATCTACATATTATAAGTGAAGAGCAATGATGCGACAAACAGTTCTATAGTCATTCATCCTCTGCCCTGGATTTTTGCTTTCCTTCAACCTTATCTATAATAGTTATACCTATACAGCTTATATAGTAGATAATATAGGCAATTCAGAATCAAGGAGAAATATCTAACGATATTTGATGAATGATCGTATTCACCGTTTAGAGACAAACCAAGCATACTGTCTCAATTTTAGTAAGATGTATTTTTTATGAAGTTAAGCATCGATTTTAGTAAACGACACTATCAATCGACTAAAATATAGAGAAACAAAGTCTCCAGCTCTATTCTAATGTAAGTCTTAGCAGAAATTGTTGCAAGGATCAATGGCGCCAATCTGCCTTGGTTGCCTGGGTCAAATATCTAAAATTTATTTTTGTAGAGAAGTAGGGTGCAGAACTCGAAAGAGCACCCTTAAGTGTGTAAGTAAGTTAGAAAGGAAATTTAAAGAAATAAAAAATATTATATACTAGAAATCTAGCAATTATATTCGAAAGCACAATAACATATTTATAAGGTTTATTATAGATTATACGAATCATAGAAAACAAGATGTTGGGGATTATTTACTGGATATTTTCATTGTTAACGGTTGCAATAATTCACATAATGCTGGACTAAAAGTTAAAAAATAAAATTATTCAAACGAACAAAAGCTATCCAAGTTATATTATTTTAGGTTAGAGGTTCAAATAATTCATACTTAATATTATATACAGCCAAATAATATAATTAAGGTAGATTACACAATACGATAATTAGGTAGCGCAAGTCGGAAGCAGCTGGAAGAAGGCTGTAATATAGCCATACTTGTTCACACAAAAGTGCCTTTGCCTAAGTCTTCGGGGTTCGAGATAATTAAATCAATATAGAGTTTAATGACATTCCAAATGCAAATGACATGTCAAATCAATAAAAGTAATATAATTAATAATATATGTGTATGAGTAGAAATAACAAAACTATATGATAGTATTAAAAATAAAACAATTAGCCTAGGCATCTCAAGTATAATTTGAGATATTTTGCGTTATTTCTCGTTTGCATAGTTGTTGTTGAGAAGAATATTTTTAAAAACAAAGTTTAGTTTGATGCAGTCATTGACTGTGTAAAGTATTAATGATGTCTATAAAGTTGCCTATGCTAAAGGTTTGCAATTTTATGCAAAATTGCTCGAATATTTGTTTTATGGATGTTAAATCAAATTTTAATGTAATCATCTGCAAACATGCTTACATGCATCCACGTATAGATAATCTAAAATTAATTATTTAAAGTATTTAGTATATATATTAATGTAAACGATTGCACATAAAACGTAACAAAAAACATAAATTGAAGTTTAATCGAAAAGTACACAATAGTTCTTAATAGCCAATGTTATTTTTATTATAATTGGAATTACCTACTACCAATAAGTGACACGTCACAAAATGACTAATTTATTGCTGTAAAATTTAGTGTTATATTCTAGACTTCATTTTAGTAGCAGACATGCCCAATATAGTAAAACATATGCAGAACCTTTTACAGTACCGCTTATACGCGTAACACATGAAAGCATATCCTAATGTTTTATTTATAATATAATGTTTGGGTAGCATCTGGTTTAATTTATAACCGCGCACAATAAACACTTTGCCAGTTAACTTAATGCATTTGGAGCTATGTACAGCAATTATAGCGTTAAACGGTCTGACCTTGAAAATACTTTCCGATACTATCTAATATGTATTATAAAATAATCTGTAAATAAGGAATTCATGAAAATAATATTATGTCGTCTGCACACACGCATGTTACTGTAGATGTGTGTTCCCAATAGAGTGTATAAAATAAAATATTTATATTGGTAGTTAAAAATAGTGATTAAGCAAATAATTTATAAAATTAAAACTTCCGATTCTCATGCGTTTTAATACGCATCTAAGCCAAATAGTGACGCTTACTTTGTACTACAGCAGCCTCTGTTAGTGTTTCTACTAATATATATATATATATTGCAAATAATATAATCACACAAGTTGGAAAAATCGCTCAGTATATAATACGGAAATAGCAAAGTAAAATCAAACTGAGGAAAATAACCTGTCAAAAAAGGAAGATATTGAGTAAATACACATACATACATGCATTACAGCAAATTACTGTTTGTTGGCTAGTTCACTGATGGTGGTACCCATCGCAGTAATTACTTTCTTATCAATGCAGCCACACACATCATGAGGATATAATAATGCACTCAAACAAGTTGGCGACTTTGGTCAATGCAGCTTACTTATAAATAATGTATATGTATATGTATATAGGGTATCAGAAGCATTACAGAATATTCATACATGCCATCTCCTCCAATCCCCAATACTTTTCTAGGTGATGACTCCAACGGAAGCTGATGAGAACGACGAGTGAAAATCAGAGCTTATATTTTTATCTAAAAATTTTAAACTGCACGAGATTGAATGGAAATCGAGACTGAGAAGGCAATTTAGTTATCTATCTAGCTAACCGTCGACCGACAAAGTCATTAAAACGACAACTAAACCATCCCTATTAAACTAGGAATTTATTTCAAACTAAAAACTGAGAGGAAAATTAACTCAGCTTTACTAACAGGAATATCGATATTCGATTTGTTACTATATGTAAAAATAGTTGATATTCTTGATCTATGCCTGATATTTTTAATTTAATTATATTTTAGAAAACAAGTTTTGGCACCGAGACAAAATAATTATTATTGTTTCTGGGACAAACAGAAAAAATAGAGGCTTGATAATAGAAACTGTTAGAAATATGAACTTACTTTTTTCATATTATATGGCGTTTCAGACAAATCTTATTTAATATATTAAACTAAAAGTAACATCAAAATGATCTGCTTTATCTGATGATAAAATATTTTTCTCACCTATTTTCTTCACTTGCAAGTTCAGTTCAGTTTGATAAACCACCGTTCCTGCAGAATTCACTAACTGACACTCGTAGATACCCGAATCCTCGTAACCAGTTTTTTGGAAGCTCAAAGTGCTCTCCTCAGGGACAGCCTTATTCAGTTCACTACCAGCAGACACATCCACTTCGGAGTAGCGCTTTGGTGGCGGCGTAGCGACCGCCACTGGCGATGATTTCTCCACTATGATGGGCTTGTCCGATTCTAGTAGGTACAAAGTCGAGCTGTCGTTGTTACCGTCGACGGCCAATTCCGGAAGAACCTGGGTCACTGGAGCTGCTGTGGTAGTTGTAGTGGTGGTTGTTGGGGCAACGGTAGCTCGATCTTCTCCTTGGCGTCGCCATCTTGCCTTTTGTCCAACAGTGTTAGCGTACCCGTAACATTTGACATTAAAGGGTTTCCCTAGAGGGATCTCTAGATCTTTTTTTACTTTCAAATCGGTGCCTGAAAAATAGGAATTCATTAACCACGACTTCAGAATGACCAATATAATTGCGTACAGGAAGAAATAGAATAGTGAACCTGTTTAGTATTGCTGATTAATAACATACAGTTACAAATAGAGAGAAATGTGAATAAATTGTAGATAAAAATTTTGCTAAATATAGCAAAATAAAAAATTCATGTGTCCAGAAAATGTCCCCCTAAAAATGTTAACATGTGGTATATATTCAAGTATTAAATAAATTAAATTAAATTACCAAATATTTAATTATAATTTTTATCATATTTTTTTTAATATAAAATGCATAATATATACTTTATACATGTGAATATAATATATAAAAAGGCACCTTGTTAAAAATGTTAATGCAATCATATTATTACACAATATGATTGTATGTGCGACAATGTGTAAATATTGAAAAATCAAGTATACAAATTTTTAAATACCTCTGGACTCATTGAGAAGTTATCATAACTTCATAACTTAAGAAAGCAAAAAGAACTCTAACTAAACCTTCATAATAATAATCATAATTTAAATGGTAATAAATGACAGGCGTCAGACAAACCAAAGCAAAATGATACAGGTAATTTTAACTGAACTATAAAATTACCCAAGTAAAAAAGTAATGACGTTTTCTAAGCTAACTGGCATCAGAATATAAATACATACGGAATTTAAAAAACCATGATAATATAACAAAAATAAAATTGAATGACATGTTAACCAATTATAAAATGTAAAAAGTAATATATGGCAGAGACGTAGTGTCAGAATAGGTGAAAATGTAAAGAACAAACCAAAGGAAATAAATTAAAGCAATAAAGGTAAGTTATAAATGATTCTATTTTAGAATACCCATCAACAATATTGACAGAAAGAATCAAACGATGGAGTGACTCACTAGGTTCTAGTACATGTTCCACATTTAGTTGTCCAGCTCCTTGGCTTTCATTAGTGGGAGGAACAATCAGGCAAGTGTAGTTTCCCTGTGAGGCCAAGGTGTTCCGAATGGCTACGGTGTGCCGTTTATCGGTAGTCAGGTTAGAGGTAATGTACTGGCTCTGATTACCCTCGGCTAACTGCCATCGAGGCCGCTGGGACATGGAGGCAAGGAATCCACCGCAGGATATCTCTCGCTTATCTCCGAGTCGACGGGATTTAGAGTCCCCTTCTGTCACGACAGCTTCTAGATGATGAGAGGGGGACAAAAATGGAAAACTAATAAATATAAGTATCTGTAGATACGATAAAAAACACAAATAAAATGAGATATTTTTCGATTATTCAGTACTAAATCGCTCCTTAAATATAATTACTTTGTATATATTTTTATAATATTTAGAAATTATATTAATATAAACTATTATGCCAATTTTAAATAATCTTCATTAAGGTTTAAATAAAAATTTACATAAAAATAGATGTATAAATAACGTTTAAAGATCAAATTAAGAAGAAAAGTCATAAATTTATGAAATACCCTTATTTAAAAAAAGGGATCTAACGTTTCAGTTAAAAAGCATTTTGACTTCACTAGAAAAAAAATATTAGAAGGTTTACGATATCTAATATTGAAAATTTCTTTGATATTAAGATTATTATAAGAAAGCGGAAATGGATATAGGAAGTTGAGTAGTATTTAAATGTTCTAATAAGTAGTAGGGAAGGTAGATTTCGAAAACAAAGACCCCCAAAAAAATTTTAACAAAAATGTTTGCGCCAAATTCAAATTTAAAAATGCGTGGGATTGTGTGGCGCCAAATTCAAATTATTAATTATTTTTATCTATTTAAACAAAAATTTTTGCGCCAAATTCAAATTTAAAAGTGCGTGGGTTTATGTGGCGCCAAATTCAAATTATTAAATATTTTAATTAAACGAGGAATTATTTTTATCTATTTAAAAAAACT
>JAYRBW010077773.1:14248-24450 GCA_036023295.1 Invenusta paracnida | reverse complement strand
AATGTTATATGTCACATAAAACGGTATCCAGCTCGACCACTGTATGTGCCTCTGGCTCCCGTGGGCTACTATATATATACTATTTTTGGGCTTTTTTATAGTTTTATAATTTCCTCTTTACCATGTTGTTGCCCTAAAATATATAATTATTATTATTATAATTGAATTTATTATTTACGTACTTTATTGTCCTTTAAAAAATTGAATTACATATACAAGGAAAGAATAATACACTGATGGCCTTAGACTGTGACCTTTGCTAATTGATTCAACGGAATGCCTGTCTAAATATATATAGAACATTTAAATTATAAACTGTAAAGAATCTTTTCTTTCTTTAATATCTTTCACCTTTTTAATTATAACAATATCTCCAGTGTAACGATTAAAATCTTTAGGTGAGAGAAGTAGGTATACAAGGAAGTATGCAAGGAAAGTTTAACTTTATTTAGTTTTTATTTCGGCGTTATAAAATGCAATAGCAGTGTAACACCCATTTATTGTAAAATAAACGTATAACAGGAAAAATGCATATACTTCTTATTGAGCAAGTGACATATAGCATATTGATTTGCAGTTCGTCTTGCATATCTTAACAAAAATGACTTTATCAATATCATAGAACAATAATTTTGTAATTATATAGGATACTCGATAACTTGATTTTATTTAAATTCCCTATATAATTATATTATAATTAGATGTTAATGTTAAAGAGTAATAAGACCTTTATAACATGTGTAATATTCTTTTATATTGCAGACTAGAATTTGAGCTCGGACATAAACTATCAGAGCAATGGAATCAAGTCCTTGAGCAATTTTTCATGGATCCCCAAATAACTGGACAAGTTTTCTACGATGCCCATGTTGCTCTGGCCCTAGCTTCAGCCCAGCGACCAGATCTCCTCGATCCGTTTCTAGGAAAAATAGACTCTCTGGTCGCTAATTGGTCATCTTTTGCAACGTCTTTCCCCGACACTGGAGATACCAAACAACAGCCGTTTACCCAGTATCGATATCCACGTGGATTGTCAAGCACGCTTTGCGAACTGAAACCCGGGCTGCGTGGATTGGCGGAATCTAATTGGTCCATTGTGGCTGACACTCTCTACCCTGTGCGTCACAACTTCTGGCCAATAGGAGGAAGCTGGGCTCAGAGGGATATTTTGAATCACCTTCTGATTAACTCTTTGTTGAAAAGTGGAACCGAGAGAAATTTATCACGTCTCCGCGATGTGCTTAATGCTCGTGAGTTTATACGTGGGCAATGCGGCATGACAACTCGGATTCAAGCCAAATTAAACTTGACTGAAGCCATCTAATTGGTTAATCCAGCACAATTGTAATGAATGTATTTCGCTTACATTGCAGTTCCAAATATACAGGCTATTCGGTATATATTCACGCCTAATGAATTTGAAATTGCATACAAATATTGATTTTGAAAGATACACTGACATGTGTGTGTTAATTTATATATGAATATAAAATAATTAAATTAAATTAAATTATGAAAACTATAATTGTTGTACCTGATTGCTATATAAAATGCAATTTAATATTTTTTTAATAATTTCTTATACAATAAGCTTTATATTGTAGATTATGGCCTTTAATCAATACCACTTATTAATTTAATGCGCATTTATATTTTGTTCATAATCCATACTTATCCCATAATATGGGATAAGTACATATTGTGTACTGATTTGTAATGCTTTGTTATTTTGTCTGAAGATATAAATAAATATATTCAAAATGATCTATGTACTTTCAAATAATTCCATATAAATTATGTTATGTAATACTTTCTTTCATATATATATATTGATATATATTAATAATACCTATATAACAAGCATTTTTAGGACACTCATCAACATATCATAACTATATGCAGTATAATTAATTAATTGGTATTGCCAGGTTGCCAGGTTGTTATATGAAGTATAGGATAATACTGGATATACTATTGTTGGAGTAATATAGAATGTCAAATCTATGTGTTACCACCATAGAATGTAATCTTTATGCAAAATTTATGGATCGAAATTCCGCGCACTTTTTAAGTCATAATGAAATGGCTTTTTAAGCAATAAATAGAAATTATAGCATTGCATTTTTAGATGTAATATAAAGTAATATAGATCTAAACATAAATTGAATGAAAATACTATTGTTATGATTATACATTTTATTTCATGCATGCAGCCGTAGAACTAATATAACACCTCAATTTGCATTTAGATACGTTATTTTATCCTATTTTAATGCGATATGTTAACTTCATATAGATATATAATTATATTGGTAATCAACTATATACATATTTCTAGCTGCCAGTTTAGTAATATGGTATTTATTATTGACATCTGAATATTAAGCAATACAATTTTATTGGGATTTAATTTGACCGCAGCAATAGTTTTACTGCACGTATTTTTATATTATGCTTTATATTATATATATATTATTCATATAATTATATTATTATATGTCATCTTTGTTGATCATTTTAAAAGGAGATAATTGCTATAAAAGCAGAATACTATATATAGTGTACATATATGCACAGTGATGTGTCATGGTCATGTTAAAAACGGTTTATATATAGTGTACAATAATACCCTTCGAGTTGTATTTACAATACGGCACTTACAGAAATCTTATGCACCACGATTCTACTGACTAAAATTAGAAAATATATAAAACTATTGAATACTGCTCACACTGTATTTTAGTATTAGCAGATATAAGGCATAGTATAGGGTTGACGCAGAAAAGGATACATATTTAATTTGATATTTAAATTAAAACATGGTAACATTATTATTCACTATACTGTCAATACACTTACTGTTATGTGAATTAGGTTTCTTGAACTTATCCGTTTAATAATAGAAAAACAAATAGAGTATCTTCCCTTCGGGTAATTTAATATTTAAATTAAAACATGGTACACATTATAATTCACTATACTGTCAATACACTTTCTGTTATGTGAATTAGGTTTCTTGAACTTATCCGGTTAATAATAGAAAAACAAAAGAGTATCTTCTCGGATAAAATGTTTATTATAAAGTTTCTAAATAATTTGTTTATTTGGGCAAGAAGCTACTCTTTATTCAACAATAATGTCCAACAAATTTTATTTTGCAAAATAGCAACTTTCTGTTATGTCTGTTATAGCACAATATAGGTATAATATTATGTTTAAATCTATGGTTATTTGACTTCAAAAGTTATTCGAATTATTAAAATTTACATTTTTTATTTTGAAATCAACGGATATATTTGCATTATATATATTTTGACAGATGATATCATAGAGTGGCTATATATGAATTATTAGTCTTTAATAGAATTAGTCTTAATTGATACAATTATTATTAGTCTATGGTTGATATTGTATTGCACATGGAATGGAAAAGGTGATTAGATATTTTCAAAGAGGTGATTATAAGGATAATGGCAATTATATACAAATATTTTATTATAATTGTATCATATTTTAATTAAAATAAGCTAACCTTTTTAGTTATTCATTAAAGTAAACCTGAGTTATATACATCAACATTCCAGAAAAACCCGATAAAATAACGGCCGTCTAATTTCGTAATAAATTTGGTGCCGATTTAGTTGAAAATATTATTTAATATCTTTAATTTTTATCATAACAGCATCTTTATTACTTTATATGATTGCATATATAACTATATGTGACCGCATTTTAACAGTAACATTAAATAATTTTTTAGGAGAATATTGACATTTAGTTGTCTAATAACTAATAAAATATAAATACCTAGTACATGTAAGACCTAAAACACAGTAAATGCCAATTTTTTGCCCAATGTTAATCATTATTTCTATTATAAAATTTGTAAGAGTTAAATATTCCTTTGGATTTCAGTTTATAGACATTGGATTTTGTATAATATTAAATTATTATTTTAATTTCTGATATATCGGTTAAAAATTGTAACGTAATT
Source organism: Invenusta paracnida (assembly GCA_036023295.1). NCBI lineage: Eukaryota > Metazoa > Platyhelminthes > Proseriata > Coelogynoporidae > Invenusta > Invenusta paracnida. Next base: position 20,456 of record JAYRBW010077773.1, on the reverse strand, counting down.
ATCTCCAAATAGGGATGCATATTTTGGAGGACAGAAAAACCAATACCGATATAATAAAAATAAATCTTATTTAGTTGAAGGTATTCTAAATCTTACAGAAATAGTGATTTTTTATTTATTTTTATATATGATACCACCATTTTTTGTAGAAGTATATTCAAAATTTTTTAAAATTGTATGTGGTTAAGAAGATATTGTAAAATATTACGTTTTTCGCTTCTAAAGGAATGTGTATAGAGAACGAGGTAAAACCCTACGAACACGCCTATAAAGGAAATTGTGATGATTTTGTATGGTGAGAAGTTTTAAAATAAACAAAATGTAGCATGTTTATTACAAGAATAAGTTTTTAAATAAGTGGTTTCTTTGAACGAGAAGCTACTCTTTATTTAACAATACTGTCCAAAAAATGTTATTTAGCAGAATTCGAAAAAAGCTCCTTTGAGAAAACATAATGCGTTTTGTTTAATCCTATCCATACTAAGCTATTTAACGCAGTTAGAAACTTAATTAAAAAATTATATATATAATATGTACTAATTGACTATACATTTTATTGTATAATCCATTGTCATGTACATATATGTATATTATGTAGATATTATCCAATTATCTTTAACGATATTATCAGGTATACACATCTCAGTTGTTTTCTAACTATGTTTTATAAATTAGACGGAAATTAAAATAGTGGGTAATGCAATCTTTCGCCACCATAATTTCAATATGCTACAATGACCTCGTTTTTTTCTAAAAAGTTAATTAATTGTTTAGATATTTGATACCACTTTTTTATGAGTTCAATTTGGATTCATTTCATTCCTTAGTACTTATAACTATTACGCTTTTTAATGCCCTCTAGGCCTATTTAATAGTGATTAAAAATAGTATATTCTCCTTTGTATTAATGACTAGAGCTGCTAGCATCTCTCAAGCTAATCGCTGATGCTCTTATACTTGGTATGACGATGCTACCATGTCGTCCAATACGTTATATACATATTTAGGATATTTTCTACAAAGAAAATTATACATAGTAGCATGTATATAAGATATATACTTTGTCTCATTTCATGAATTTTAATAATAATTTCGTTATTTAAAAAGCCACAATATAGGTTACAGCGAACACTGTCATTTTTTAAGACTTCGGTGCGATCAGAAAAGTGCTTTCCACTGAACTAAGAATTCATTAAAAATAACAAATAGTAGGTAGTCACTGGGCGCATATCAATGTCCATCCTTGGTTTTTCTTCCCGTTTCTCAAAATCTAAATCTTTAATACGAGTAAACCAGCTCTGGCAGCTTTCTTTGTACATTAGCCATAGCTTCATTAATAGCCAACGCATCATTAACCGCTTCAGTTCCTTTTAGATTTCTTACCCAACTGTAATAAATAACCAGGGACTACTTTAATATCTTAATAACTTAAAGTATTCCCTGTAAATAACCTTTCAGTCATTTTTTCTGTCATACTATATTACAAATAAATATATTCGATATTACTTCTGTTTCTTAAAAACGACAAGACTTTCCGCTTTGATCTATATTTTTTCTTGATAAATTTAGTATAAATTATTATTCAATTTTACCTACCCTCCAGTTTCATAATTATTGTATTTTGAAAACATCTTGTACAATAAAATGTATTTATATTTAATGTTGATTGTTTTTACTTAGATATTAAAAGTTAGAATCATAGAGTAATAATAGAGTATTATTACTCTATGGTTAGAATCCTTCTGAAGAATTTCTAATTATATATGCAGATTTTGTCGTTAAATCACAATTTATTTTAATTTAATTTAATTACAAACATATAATGAAAAAGATATACCAAAGATTTCGACCGTTGATATCAAATGTCAATATATATAAATAATATATAATATATAAATATTTAGGTATCTATGTATCTTAATTGATATATACATCAGTATATATACTTATGTATCAAATGAAGGTATACAAATGGTACTTATATAGGTACTTATCTTAAGATAAAAAATCTAGAGTGAATAAATTATAATAAATTAGACGGTTTTTTGGGAATAAGTAAATACCTTATATTGTGTATAAAGTAAGAAACAAGACCAGCGTATCGTTTTATTCAGCGTTTTTTCTGTTCTGTCATTCTACAGTTTTCCCGACAAAGGTACATCACATCAAGCCAGTCTACTAAAATGAAGCTAGCTATATTACTGTATTATAAAGACAGGCTACAAACCCGGCGTAAAATTATCTAGTGGATCACTAGTGACTAATAACTACGCATCCAGTAGTGGCGATGTCCGCAACATTTTTTAGTGGATCACTAGTGGCTCGCTATTACCCAACCAAAAAAAAGCCACGCTATACTACTTGCTTAAAAGCTAGTAGTACAGCGTGGCAATATAATAAAAAGGTATATCCAACGAAAAATTATTTGTTATTATTTGATAAAAATTATTCGATAAAAAGGGATACATATATATAAAAATATAGCTAGTATAAAGATTCATGATTCGTCGTCTGAAGACACAATTGTTGAAATACGAGGTCTCTTGACTCGGTCAAGGCGACCTCCACTGCGATCAATGGAATTCTTGAGGAACACGATAATGGCGGTTTCTATTGCTTTCTCGGTCTCATTTGGAAAAAGACATAAGGATGACTCTAAACGAGAAGACAGAAAAAAAGGATATTTACACATATAAAGTAAACATGAAAACAAACTTAGTTTTCATAGATAGAACACAGATAGTTGAATAGATGCAAAAAATGTGTAAGTATTTTAAAGACAGTAAATCGTCTTTGTTTTGAAATTTATCGATGGTTAATGTTGGAATGATTCTAAAAATAATCTATTTTTAAGTTATTGTCACAGAACTACTTACTTAAGGTAATAATAAAACAACAGATATATTGAAAAAAATAAGCCAGATGGCTTAATATAGTGATTTCTATTAAAACTAGCTGAATGAAGCAAATTAAGCAGGAAATAAAGATTAATAAAATAAAGCTAATGCAATACTCTTAATTCTTATTTCCAATTAAATAATGCATAATTTCTTACTTGAAACATAGCACATACATTATTACACATATATATATATATATGTTCACACTAAATATTGATTATTTAATATACAAGTACTTTATTTGGCACGAAATACAAAATCAGAATGATTTAACTTCAACCGATTTGAATGAACTTGTTCAAGTTCAGGTATTCAAACAATAAAGTAAAAATAAATACATAAAATACGAAACAATCATGAGGGTTTCTACAGTTTTCAATCTAAGTTTAATAATTAATAGGTGAAAGTCCTAAGAATTTTAATTGATACATCATCTACATGTAACACAAACAGAGCTTACTTTTTATTTGTTTTTCTAAGTAAGGGTGAAATTTCTTTTTTCCATAACCCCCCGTCCTATTGATTTGCCGCTGTAACTCCACGGGTAGCAGCTTATTGATCACTCGTTTCACGTGGTCCTTTACAGTCGATCCACCTTGTTGCTTCATGAACGGCAGCTGAAAGTTGATAATTTTTAGAAAGTCATGTACGTTTACCGGCACAAATTAATATATAAGAAAAATACAGAGTGTAGTTACAAAATCTAAAAAACAAAACTCGCAAAGGTCAATAGGTAAATGAAGCCTTATCAAGAATATTTTATTCAATGAACTTTCGATTATATGCAGATAAAGATTTTAATTGCACATTTTAAATTAAAAATTAAGGAAACAATAGAAATTTATTTTTTTATTTTTGATATATAAGAAAGTATTTTTGTAAAAACTTTTTAAATTATACCAATGTCGACACACTAACTATATATATAGGCAACAGAGTTTTGTTATAAATCGTTAACAATCTACTCATGGAATACATAAAATACCATAAATTAAAATGTGAAGCATTTACTGTATTCTAAAAATCTGTTCAATTCTATATATGTAGTTGAATATCTTCTTTCTATTGATTTATAACAATGTTACACAGGTTGGACGCTACATAAAAATATATAATACATCAATACTGTGTAGTCCAGAACGGCTAAACCAGAACAAAGGCCTTATGTTCCTTTTTTAACTGTTATTCCAATTTACACATTTAATGTTGAATAAATCAGAATGGACTAAAGTGGACTCCACCAATTTATTGTTTTTTAATAAATATTTCACATTTTTAATAGTACAAACTGGTAAATATTTTCAGTATAACTAAATATATCCTCATCGAGATTTATTTAGCCTATAGAAGCAATTTTTTAAATTGTCCAAACCGAAATCTTCCAATAAAACAGATTTATTTATCATTTAGCTTGTCCAGTTTAACCAGTATAAACTACATAAGCAATATATACAATAAGCATATAAATACCAAATCAGTTGGATGGTTCTCCACATCCAAATACTCCTCTTCAGTCGCAAAGACCGGTTCTTTTACGAAGGATGTAGCGGGGTTTGGCAAAGCACCACAGAGCCTAGACTCTATTGACCGTAATGTATCTTTTAACCCGGCTACCTCTGTTCGCAGCAACGCGTTGTCTTGCATGAGCTCGCTCATAAAAAACAGGATAGCTGAAACACAATACATTATAATTAACTGTAGCGAAAAAAAACAAAATCTAATAATAATATTATACAAGAACCACTTCTAGAAAGACTAGGGAAAGGTGGGTCAAATAGAGTAATATATATGTTCATATATAACATATACAGATCTAGCAGTAGCACAAATAGGAGTTAGTTTATGTATAAACATTTTCAGTACCGGACATGCAAATCTAACTTGTGATTAGACTAATAATATTGAATTTTACCATCTAAAAATAAATATGATTTAGGAATTATTGTTGTGGTCTAAACTTTATTGATTTAAGTGAAATTTATCATGTACAGGTTTGATTTACTTTATAAAACAACAATATTTTTTTAAGTCACGTATGACGCATATAAGATATACACTGGTATACATATTGAGTACAAGACATACAACGGATAATTGTCTAATACATTATAGGATATATTATTTAAGAGGACAAGTAGACAAAAATTCATGCATATTAACTAAGATAAATCTATTACTTTCCATAACAATCAAAATTAAATTAGTTTTAAAAATAAAAAATTACTCCTAAAAACATACAATATATTACATAAATAAAAACATATGATGACATAAGTATGGTCAAATATGGTCATTTTTAAAAACTATTATTACTAACTTTAAATAAATGAACAGATGAAAGGGGTTCTGATACGTACCTTCATTTGACTCCATATGGAGTCCATTGGCCTGAGCAATGTCCAAGATCTGTTGATAGCGGGACATAACACCGCTAGCATTTTGGGTATGAACTGGAAATAAATTTGACACATGAACAAATTTTGTATTTTGCGTAGTGTGGTAAAATATAAAAAAATACAATACTACAATTTCTTTCAAAAAAAAATAATTTACTTCGGCTAAGATACGCATGTGCATTTGATCGCTTATGATGCGGAGACTCTTCTGAATTAAAGAAAATGAAAATACATTATTGACAAAGTATGAATGAATAATACAATTTATGAAGTATATAATAACAATGTATCCGAGAACCCAATAAACATTGTATCTTACAAGTAGATCTAGCTAGATCTACACAAACGGCAGTATGTAAAAGAAAAAATCAAGGAAAATGCCAAATGCTGATGAAAATGTGCCTAAATATGGAAACTACTTATTATTACCGAGAATGCGGCTACTGGACCCACTGGCATGAGAATGGACTTTGGTTGAAGGGGGGTGATCTGAAAAGCGTGACAATTTACAGTATTATTATCATACTTCAATATAACAAACAATAATAAAAACATGTAATTGAAAAAATACTGTTAGTTCTACTAAAATAAAACAATAATTCACCTCTGTCGGGATATGCTGGTGAATGCGAAGATTCCCCTGAATTAAAGAAAAAGAAAATACATTATATGACAAAGTATATGGATGAATAATACAATTTATGAAGTATATAACGACAATGTATCCGAGAACCCAATAACTATTGTATCTTACTAGATTTACACAGGCGTCAGTACGTAAAAAGTTGAGGAAAACGCAAAGGGGTCTTAATAATTTAAATGCAAAATACTAATTAAAATGTGCCTAAATATGGAAACTACTTATTATTACCGAGAATGCGGCTACTGGACCCACTGGCATGAGAATGGACT
>JAYRBW010077773.1:0-14148 GCA_036023295.1 Invenusta paracnida | reverse complement strand
TCTACTAAAATAAAACAATAATTCACCTCTGTCGGGATATGCTGGTGAATGCGAAGATTCCCCTGAATTAAAGAAAATGAAAATACATTATATGACAATACATTATATGATATAAGTATAAGAATCAAAATCAAACCTTTAGATCTTGAGTATGATGCGAGAGGTGGAAGTTGAGGTACTTTAGGCGCCTGTGATAAAACAAAATATGCCTATATTTGATGCCAATAAAAGATTCCAATATTTAATCATAATAATAACATTAAAATTATACTTAAGATAACCAATTAAACTAATACGACTAAAAAGAGTCACGATGTAAGTAATAGGCAACAAGCATGTAAACAAACAACAAACTATAAAAATAAATATACTCACTGTTCTATTTGGTGTTTCACTGGACAAATTGAATTTTTTCTAAAACAAAAATATGCAAAAAAAAGGAATGGCCGTTCTTAAATAGTTTATTGAATAATCCAGAAATTTTATACATACCTTCTTCCCAGTAGGAGATTTAGCAGCTACAGAATAATCCGTAGACTCGCCAGCATTTTCGTAAAATGTCTAAAAATATAGAAAAAATGACAAATTCATCATTCATCGATAGGCTTAATTTAAAAAAATCAATTAATTTAACACTCAGATTAATAAGATTGATCAACGATATCGTCTGTGCACAGATGACAAACAATTAGAAAATCTAAAAAAATCTAGAATAATGACAAAAAGTTCAGCGCAAAAGAAAGAGGCGTAGAAAGAATTATATTTATTTAGATCAGATACACTCACATGCAATGGTGGAAGGCGCTGACGACTACATTCGATTCTAACAGGTTTAAAGTGTGCCCTGATGTCCTCTAGGCGATAATTTAGCGTCTTCATTCTTGAGCAAAACTCCACTGTTTCCTTCAGCTGATCTTTTGAGCTGGCGACTTGGACGACAATGACCTACAAGGATTAAATTTATTTAAGGTATTAAAATTAATACCCAAGATGCCATGATAACATTTAAAATCTTGATAAATAATAAAGTATAGATTTAAAAATAAATAATGAAGTAAACTCAAATATAGTTCCAATGCTAAACATTTTCGCATGTTTTCACTGTTAGAGCTGATATAATAGTGATACAATAAAGCAGTAAAAACAGTTAAATACTAACTAACAGTAAATCAGTATTAAACTGATAAAGTAAACATACAAAAACCTTGAGCATTTAAAATTGTACTACACTATATACGCTTGTTTCGGAAGTAGTGTTCAATGAAATGATTATGTTACTTTTAACTTTATTTAGCAAAAGCATATAATTATTTACTTATCGTAATACAATAACAACTAATTTCCAAAGAGTACAGAATTAATTTACCTCTTCCAGAATTCCATCATATTGAGCAGTCAACCTTACGGTCCCCCCTTTCTCCAGTTTTCTCAAACCGACTTCATTCCAGTCTTCTACATCCTTAAGATTGGATATAAGGAATGTCTTGTCCGATGAAAAATATAAAACGGAAAATTCAAGTGATGCAAATTCCATCTAAAAGAAGAAGATCATTTTATGAAGTTGTGACAACTGGTTTTAAAACAAGAAAGCATAAACAACGGGTTTTATGGATAAAAAGAATATATTAGGTCCATTTACAAGACACCCCCGTTTCAGGTGCGAAGTTATGTTAATTTGCAACTTGCACTTGTCAAATTATAATTACTAAAGTAGAGTATTATTGTAACATCTGTTTTATTATTAGTTTAAACATTATGATATAGTACTTGTTTGTTGGATCGCAACAGAATACAATTTCATTTCTACAGGGGCGTTTTATGCGGTTTTCTGGCACTTAAAGACACGACATTTAAAAGATTTATTATTAAAAACTGTGTTTTTATAGATATTATGGATTACAGTGAAACAATATCTCTCTAACAATCAATCTCTTTAACGCTGAAGATTGCCGTTGTTTTGTCACTTAAAAAATATATGACTGCATACTCCATTGATTGAAAATCCATTGTAAACTAAATAATGAGAAAAACACTTTAACTCTATATTTATCAATCTTTACATATTATATTGATATATACATTATGTTACCACAATACAATTGAATGTTAAATTATATTCAAGACTGACCAATCACAATCAATTACTTCTTTTAGTAACAATGTCAAGCGACATGATATTTTTAAAAGGGTATCAATCAGCGGATAGTATGGACTTTACATATTATATTTATATATATATATACATATACATAACGTTACTACAATACATTTAATTATATTCAAGACTGATCAATCCCAATCAATTACAACTTTTAGTAACAATGTCAAGCGACATGATATTTTTAAAAGGGCATCAATCTGCTTATACAGTATGGACTTTATTTTCTCAAATGAAGTGAGAAAGACCAAACATACAAATATGAAAATATTGAACAAATGCAACATACAAATGTTATCACCCAAAATAGTGGTAGATCAATAACCTAAATAAAACAAACTAAATTAATCAAAATTATATACCAAAAAAGTAAAAAAGTAAAAATATGCCAGTATTATAAATTTTATTATACGATTCAATCAAAGTATATCTTAAATTTATCTATGTAATTACTCCACAGAAATGTCCGAACAATGTGCAAGTACAAAAGGAAACTACCAAAATCAATACAGATTCAATAAATTAAAAATGTAAATCAGATGAGGCGTATGGCACAATATAAAATCGATTGTTACACGGAAACACAACACATTTTGAAACACAGGGTAGGCCGCACAAATAATTATCAGTTAATGAATAAACACCAATACCAATTGAACTGGATGGGTATTGAAGTAAACAAGTATATAAATCAGAATCAAATTTATACAAATATCCATCAACATATTGTTTGTTATTCGAGGTAAAAACATTAGTTATTTGCAAAGGAATATAGCGTCCTTTATGCTGCACTAAGGCACAATTATTTGGGTATGTATTAGAAAAATATAAAGAATTAAGAGAAGTATTGACATAAGTTTGACGAATAGTTTGAAGACTATTAACTGATTGAGTTAAAACAAAATTACCATTCTTAATCCGCTTTTTTAATAAATACAAAAAATTTTCGAACGGAAAACTAGAAAAATTGTCCAAAGCACCATGGGATTGTACATACTGATGCAAATGTAATAAACAATGAGCATTGAAAGTATTTGAAGATTCGGTAAATAATGTTGGCATATTATACAAGAATGTTTTAATACAAGCATCAGCATGAGTATACAAATGAGATAAAGACGGATTAATAAAAATATACAAAGCAAAATGCAATGATATGAAGTGATCATAATAGTTAGTAGGAAGAATATCTTTGAAAAATATGGGACCAGTGTACAATAGTAAAGTTCTATATTCCGTTGCTTTAAAATAATTACAATTATCTAATGACCTAATCTTACGTTTAAATTCAAAAGGAAGTACATTTTTATATTTATTTACACATTCATTTAATTTCAACTTCATACTAGTAGATAAAAAACACGGAAGTCTGCCAAAGTTTAACGTCATATATGACTGAACTAATCTACGTACAACCCCAAGACATACACTATGCATATATTCTGGGGGAAAGCTAGATTGTAAAGAGCATACTTTAGTAAATGGCGATAATGTTAACTGATTACTTTCTTCAAATACATTATATAAATCATCAGATCGCAAAGGAGAAATAGAAAAAGGAAAAATAATTTTTTTATACACTGGGGTATATACACCCTCAATACGACAATACGAACAAGCCAGCTTAGAAGAGTGTCCTTTGACACATTGTAAAAATGATCTGGCTGGTGCATCACAAATAAATAAAATGTCTGTTATACGAATAGCTATATTGTCAATATGTACATATTTGTCTTTAAATTGTTTTAATTCACTGCATAAATTAGTTACATAATCATTGAAATTTGGTTTAGTGGTACCTACATAAATTCCTAATGGCAAAGGTTTAGTAAAATTAACATTTCTTATTGTCATTAAAATTGGCCATAATTGTATTGGCGAGCTACGAAATAATGGCAATCCATCTACATTTATTGATACTTGTATGTCGTTACATTTTTTGGTAAAAACTATTAGTTTGTGTTTCATACAATAAGCTAAATTATTAAATATAGATAAATAGGCAAATCCCCCTCCATATGATGAAACTGTTTTAATAATGTTAATCTTATCATCACAAGGCTGATATTGTTTGAGTAAATAAACCGATCGGGGAACATCGCAACCAAGATCGTCTACCAAAAATGCCAACAAAAAATCCATCGCGCGAATAGGGATGCTCCAAATAATGAAAAAATAAAGTAACTTGATTGCATTTGACTTCTTTCTTTCATGTGCTAGGCGATCGTCATCTGACTGAGTTGCTGCAATGCATAACAATAATAGGACAATAATTAATTTAGTGGAAATGGAAGTATCCATTAATAGTATTTCACAAGGGGAGGTTATTACTATTACAATCAAATTAAATCACTTTATACACTTACCAAATGATTCTTCATTATTCTCATCTGCAATCATTTTACATTCTTCTATACCTAAAAGCAAAATAATATTTGACAAACATTAATCAAAGGTACATTAAACTACACTGCCCTACTCAAGGTTAAAATGCAGTGAATGTAGAGACGAAACATTTCAATACTCTTGGATCATTAGTGGGTAAAAGTTGTTGGAATATTATTTGTTAGTTGTCACACATATTGTTGGAAGATTAAATGTTATGCAATCATAATTTTAAATCAAAATTTACTTGAAAAGGGATAACATATCTTGAATTTAACTTTATTATCTACATACACAACACTTTTCATATACAGAGGACAGCTGTTATTTAATTGCAACATCAACTTACTTGGTACTTCTGTGGGTTTTGCCATTTCTTCATACATATCTAAAATCAATTAAACAAATGAGTCTTGAATAATAAACAAAAACTTAGCATTCAAATTTAATGTTGATCAATTTCTCATTCAAAACAGAAATGTTACCTATATGTTCAAAATGTTTTTGGTGCATTTCTGTTTTTTGAAATTACATTAAACAAATTGAATAACAAGGACAAAGCAAACAAATTTTATTTAGTCCAAAGAAGACAGACTTTATTATTAATGAATAAGCACACATAGGAGCTTGGACTAAAAATATATTTTCAAGTATTTAATAATATAGCAAAAATTAATTGTAAATTATCAAAAAATTGAAAATCTCTTTCTTTGGCTTCAATCTTGACCAGCTGGAAGTATAATTATCAAAACATTTCATATAAATAAGTTAAAATATGATATCACAGAAAATCAGTTTATTGCCAGAAAAAAATTGGTTTGGGTTGGAAGTACAAAATTATGATAAACCATTTCTAATCATGGCAAAATGAAAAATTTGTGAAACATCTGATAAGGCCCAAGAGAGCAATATAAAAAATCTGTTTCATTATATCTACATCTATTTGATCTCTATATTTGTCAAGTGTTTGTAATATAGTAGGGTATTGACTTTTCAGCTAAAAATTTCTGGAAAATTTTAATCCCCATCAAAGTAAATAAGTAGAATGAACTTACTACATTCCACATTCGGTATGACACCCCCATCCTCAACTTCATCAGTGAATTCAACACCTGAAACAAAAATATATAACATAGTGGTTATAACTACTAATGAATTTGCATTAGCATTTTCTTATATAAACAGGGCTAAAAAATAGTCAAACTAGACAGCAATTTGAATATACTTTTAAAATATAAAACATTTTCATTCATAAATCATAAAATACAAGACAAATTCAACTTTTATTACAGTGGCATCATATATTTTATAATGAAGTTTTATCTAAAATTTATAAAATCAGTCAAATTATATACATTGAATTGGTCATAACTTTTGAAGAGTTTGATTAATTTCAATCATTTCAAAATATTCATTTTTAAAATCAGAACATACTAATCTATCTACCCAAATTTGTTCAGATGAACAACTGAAACCACAATATCATTCATCATTTCAAAGTGGCCTATTTTATGATCTATAAGTAAATCTGATTTTGTTTCATCTCCCTTTTGGTTTTTCCTGTCAAAATTTTTACAAGTTGTAATTGGTATTTTCTTAAAATTTATAGAAAGCAGAGTATCAAGATTTGGCTTTTCAGATTTTCCAAAATGTTAACAAAACATTAATAATAATAATACCTCATTGAAAACTAATTCATATTTTTAATTAAAAAAATCCAACTGAACACTCTATTTCAAAGGGGTGAAAATTATAAATTTAGTCTAGAAAATATGTTTTTCAACATTTGATTCAAACCAATGACAATAGTAGATTTATGAACCAATTATTGAAATAAAAATAAATTCAATTTACTACTTTTATAAAATTAGTCATTTCTGCTAGGTATTTTTATTACACTATTTCTATCACACAACTTGTCTTAAGGACTACCCGATCCGTGCCTGATTTTCATTTAACGTTGGGTAGTAGTACTTAGTATATATTTAGAAGATAGTATGTATTATTTCTATTCACAGAATAACATAGGCAATTATAGAAATATACCAGAAATGGGAAATATTATATCCCATACACTGTAAGTAAGTATATACAGCAAAACAATTATAACATTATAACTTGATTAAACCAATAAAATAACCAACTCACCAGATCCAGTAGGTAAGTCTCCATCTTCAATAGCATTCTCTATTTTTTTAGAAACACCTGTATTAAATAAAAAGAACATAGCTTATAATAATCAACCACCAAAATCAACAATTTTTTTGAACGAAGTAAAATGCCATTTTATAGTACATTTTTAGAATCAAATTTTATAATAAAAATGTAAATTTGAGTATTTTCCTGCAGTTTGACTAAAACATTAACGTAATATTTGGAAAGTAGAGGTAAAAATAGACCTCTCTCTTGGCTGACAAGCAGGTTTTCCTGTGATTAGATAGGTACCAAACTACTGCTCCACGTGATGTGTATTGAATGAGCAGACTGACGTAATTAGGTATCTGGTGCAGCATCAGTTTTTGACATTTGTAAATGACATGTAAATGTATTTGTTGCTTGATTAATTGCATATAATTTAAACAATATATTGTTTTTCACGATTATACTCACATTTTAAATTTCAATCAAAACAAGCAACCTACTGGTTTAGTAAGTTACTGTAGGAAAATAATGTGGGCGAGTCAGTTTACTGGCAGATGAGTAAAGTTTGAAAGACTATCGCCCGAAAGGCGAGTGGCTTTCAAGTCTTATTAGCACCCCTGCATAGCCATAAAATTGGTCACAGGTGATATTTAAGGGTCAAGACAAATTTCAAAGAGCTATAATTATGGAAATATTGAACAAATGCAAATTTTACTTGGAATTTTCTATTTTTATGGTAAAATGAACATTGTGTGAAAATAATCAGGGACTTTTAAAAAAAATTGGTTGATTTGAGATTGACTGAACCAGTACATGTATATTACTTATCTTGTCATGAAAATGAAATATGGATATTTACTATATAATTTTAAGATTTACAATTTAATGGCTGTAATTATGGCTGATTTTAGAGATATGAGATTATATTATATCATTTATGGTTGCTTCTCTCTCCATGGGAGAGACAACAAATATGCAAGTAAAACATAATGAACATTTTGAAGTTATTTTTGGCTTTTTCTGGCAAATTCCTATCTGATATAATAAGTAGACAATATAAAAATGATCTTTTTGACCTCAAAATCCCAGAAAATTCCCATGCCTGCTTAATCCTGGCACTTTTCTAGTGATAGGATGCAAATTCAATGTGAACTATTTACATGCAATCCTCAAGCATACAAGCAAAACACACAAGAGTTAATCTGACATTGAGATACATACACCCAGAATTGGACAAAGCCATGCCTTTCTCACCTCTACCTATGGAAACCAAGATTATTTACAAATTGGAAATCTACAATTTTACATGGAAGCTAGGACTAAAACTATACAATATCTGAATGGTAAGATTACTGCCATGCAATAGATGAACAATTAAGTGAACAATAACAACTGCAAAACAGCCATTCTTGTAAGTGGACTGAATGAGATCACTAAACAGTTTAAGGGTCCAATTTTTATTGAATTCAAGAACTTAAAAACTAAGATCAAAGTAATGAAGAACATTAAAAATTCCAGGAATCAGTTTGTGATTAAACATCTTTTATCAAAGCCTGCTGTTATTCTGAGAAAAAAGGAGAGGTCATTCATTGAGAAAAATGTAATTGAGAGAGTATGGGATTATAAAAGGGATGTCTTCTTCAAGCTACCTGACCAGGATGAGAGAATCTGGGCCACTGATGAGAATCTAAAAAGTTTCATGGGTTAGGTAAGTAAACTTGAGAATTATTTAATGATTAATACTATTATTTCAAAATCTGAAGAAGATATCCCTACCCCTTTCAGAGATGTGGACACCAAGCTTTGTTTAACAGACTCCTTAATATCTCAATATTCTAAATAACTAAAAAAAATCAAACATTAGCTTGCTTAATAGCAAATGTTATTACTCCACTGATATATACAATAAATTTAGTAAACTTTAAAATCAAATCAGTATATACTCATTAAATATTAATAATGAATTTACAATAATCATTCTGACTGAGGTAAGAAGTATTACCTTAACCTTTATTTATTAAATTTTCCACCAAAAAACTCCACCAAAAAATTTAAAAATGTGGAGGATTTGCAGTTTGTATGCTAAAAGGCTTCACACAGAAAATAATGATGTAGAAAACATTTTTGTTGAGATAATAAGCAAAAATAAAAAAGTACTAGTATCTGGAATCTATAAACACTCTTTTATTAATATAGTATCTTTTAATGTGTCACTACATGACTCATTAGAAAAAAAATCCTTCATCTTGGGACATTATGTTAGCTGTACAGTTTAAACATTGATCTTAGTAAATAATATACTGATGTACATGTTAAAAACTACATAGACAAGCTTAATAATCAATTAAGTTAAACGAATCAAGTAGAACTAAAGAAAAACTCTATAGAAAATATATGAGAGATAAAACAGTACAAAATGAAAAACAAATACAAATCTGACAAAACAAATAAACAACTGTGGGATTTGATAAATCTATAAATATAGATGAGTTGAGCGTAAATAACACCAAAATAAATAACAAAATCACAATTAGTAATACAATGAATTACAATGACCATATCTCTCCAAAACTAATCAAGGAAATAAAATCAGAAATTATAAGTGGACTAGCAATACTCATAAATGTATCAACTAGTGAAGAAAAATATCCTGATTCAGTTGCAATAGTCATTCCCATATATAAATCTGGTAAGACAACCCCAGCATTTATAGACCAATTTTACTGCTTTCTTACTTGCTTACTTACTTCTAATATTTGAGAAAATACTATACATGAAAATCATCAGATTTATCAAGGATAACAATATTTTATACAATAAGCAGTAAAGTTTCAGAAAGTACTCTAAACCATCACTCTACTATAGATGCTTTCATAAGTACTCATGACTAAATAATTGACAACCTGCAAAAAGATAATAAGGTTTCAGGTATATTCATTGACCTAAAAAAACCTTTGATAGTATCAATACTCAGATTATTGATCAAGTTTAATTGTTATGACATCACTGGTTCATTCAATAGATTAATAAAGAGTTATCTCACAGATAAACACATTGTTACATTAGTTAATAATGTACAATTAGAACTCCTACCTCTAGAATTTGGTGTGCTTGGACCTATAATGTTTGCATTATCAAAAAATATGAAATTAATTTATTTGCTGATACTAAATTATTCTGTACTCATAATTCTTATAATGATTTAGAAGAAAGGTCTAAGGCATTAAAAGACTGTTTAGAATGGCTAATAATTAAAAAATTAAGCATAAATTTAGATAAAACACATTATTTAATTTTTAGAAAAGGCCATGCTACATCTCTTAAACTGAAATTATGCTTAGGAGACATGGAAATAAAAGAAGAAAAAGTTAAATATCTAGGCACATAAAAATACACAAAATAATCTAAAATGGAATGAGCATATCAAAACTATTATTAACAAAATAAATAAACTTATACCACTATTCTTTCATATTACAAAAATAATTTATAAAGATAAAAGATTAATTGTATATAAATTGGGAAATCTATCAAAGATAAATTAGGCAATAGTTATATGGCAGAACAGATACCTAAATGGCTTCAACAATTGCAAAAGAGTACAGAGGATTCTGAAAGTATTATTTTATAAACATAAACATCATGGTAAAATTATATTACATAAAGAACTAAAACTATTAAAAGTACATGATCATGCCAATTTAAGATTATCTCTCATGGTTCATAGACATACATATATGCTAAAAAAGCAACCTAAGATACATGAGTCATTTATGAAAATCAAAATTTTAGATGTCTAAAAAATTTCAGACTAATTTGTAATTGCTCAAAGCTTTAACTATATCAATAAAATCTTTGACTCAGCTTCCATAGCAATGAACAGTCAATATCATTGCAAATTTAAAACACAACAATGTGAATAAATTAACTAATGATTCAGTTTCTACAGTTTTACTAGATATTGCAAAGAACTAGTTTTATAATATGCTGTTCCTTTATATCATTTGGACAATAGCCAAGTGAATACACCCATTCACAATTTATTTTACAAAGATATGGAAAATAAGATGGTGTTTAAGTACTAGCATTGTTTCGCTGTATGTAACATAACACTAATACAGTCTATGCATTTGGAAGATAGTTGAATATATACAAAAAGTTGGTAACAGGTTAACTGCCTCAATTAACTTGCACTAAAATAGACCAAAAGAATTATAATTAATGTAATGATTAACATAAAGTAATTTGACTGTGACAATAGAGAAATAACAAGTTGGTAACAGGTTAACTCAGATCTACTAACACTGCCTCAATTAACTTGCACTAAAATAGACCAAAAAGAATTATAATTTATGTAATGATTAACATAAAATTATTTGACTGAAAATAAAGAGAAATAACAAATAAAAACCTTACAAAGCATCCCTCCACAAATATAATTTTTCTTGTATATTGGTATATTTCATGATATTGATTTTTATTTAGTACCTGCATGTCTCTGTATATTTACCTACTTTTATTTTATACTTATTCAGATACAATGGGCTGACTTATGAACTACTAAGTAGTTACAGATATTTACAGTTATAGTTTAGGCCAAGTTGATTTAAATTATCTATAAAGACTGAGATGACTTACCCCAAGATGAGTCTAATATTTAATATAAGGTTAGAGTTGACTTGGACTGAGATGACTGTAAATCAAAAAAGTTACCACACATCAAGTTTATTTATTTTAGTGGTGGACCTGCAAGCTAGTATAAAAACTATAAATATATTATTGATCTTTGCAATTGTTCACAAGATTTTCAACTACCTGCAAAATAGCATTTCTTTGCTACCAGCCATGGTCAAACCTCATATGTGATGGCATTGGAGACAATATAAAGACTTGTCAGAGCCAGTTTCAAATCTTTATTTGAAAATCAGAGCATGATCTGTTTAACTGTGGAAAAGATAATATCAAAGTAAATTCTTTTATATATTGAATTCTGATGTATATAGCCATATCATTTCTTTCAAATTAGAATGGAATGCTAGCTGTTAAACTAGCAAGAGTAGTAGATTTCACCACCATTTCATTCTAATCAAAGAACACAACCTTCTGATTATTAACCAAACAAATATGTAGCATGTCTTTAGATTCTATAGAGTATATTAGTATTGATCAGTAGGAATGAAATGGAAATGGTTTTGTCAAATTTATGAACAGACACAGATATAATGTGTCTGTATAATTAATGTTGTATCTGGATATTAATATTATACTGTACACAATTTGATTTTAAGCAGTATACAACTTTCACCCCTACTATTACTACATGCAGTTTATAGTTTATATTGAAATATTTTTATTGCATAAATGATTAAAAAATGCCATGTAATGTTAACTCATGGTCCACATGGATACAAGGTAACAAAAAAATAGGTTTTGACACAAAATTAATGATATGAATATTTGATACTCATGATCAAAATAGGTACACCTACTAAAAGATATTTTAGTTCTACTGTAATATAATAGAAAAGTTTTCTGGTGACTCATTCTTGGCCTTAAATACATGCGGGTTATTTCAGTATGCAGTGCCATAGCCACCATCAGGCTTTTCAGGCTAAAGCCTGAAGGTCAAACTCGGAGATTGAGTAGGTCTGCAATAATATACACTAAAACGCCACACTATAAGAACCTAGTACACAAGTAGGCCAACTCCAAAAACTTTTTTCACAATTCACATACAATTTTTCAACTTCTTGTGTTGTCATGATTTTTTTTGTTCCTATCATCATTTTAGATAGCATATTGTATAGGTAATAAATTAAGTACACTCTAACTCTTTTAAAAAATACACATATTTACCCAGAAATATGTCTTTTTGAAAATTAGGTCCCGAAAATTTGTGCCTGAAGAAAATTTTATCCTGGCTACGGCACTGGTATGTATAGCAATATAATACACTCTATTTTAAATTAAGGCATAAACAACTTTATTTATTCAGAACTATAAGCATAACAAAATTCAAATATATATTTCTAAATTACTTAATCAAATTTTAATATTCTAAATCCAATGAATAGGGAAACATTTATAAAAATAACAATATATGCATCAATATTGTAGTCACCTTTAATCCTCGAATATATATCGAAAAGTTCTTTTCGAGTGCGTCTTCTTTTGTTTCTTTCGGACGACATAATTATTAATATTCAAAAAAATTAAGTAAAAGACTACTTTAATCCGCCTTAATGGTATCCACTGCACGAGAAAATTCAAATGGAAATTATGGCGAACGGAAAATTTAGAAACTAAAACAACAGTATTTACTAATTATTCGCAGTACGTGAATATTTTTAATATGTAATTATATAAATGTTAAAATATTAAAATACAATAACTTTAATGAGAGTATAACATACTTTATATTTCCATTAAAAACTAAACTATTTCAGATAATAAATTAAGCAGGATATATTAAGTATGCGATGTTTTAGCATGTCATAATATATGTATACACAAGTATGTGTATTAATTCAATGTGTCATTAATCAATTTAATTAATTCAATCTCTCTCAATCAAAATTCCGGCTTCTTTAATATAAATAAATATATCGCCACTAGCCTTCTTAACTCAACGTAGCTTTGTCCTCGGTTCCCCCTTTCCATGTTCTCCTCCCCCCGCATTTTCTTTACTGTTTTCTCTCTTCCGTCTTTACTGTAATCTCATTAGCCATTCACCATTGTTATGTAGTCTTATTTTTTCTTATAAATATTAAACATGTTCCTCTTGTAATTTAGTTTCATTTTATCTTGAGAATGATCTCTTGTTGAGATCGAAACGTCGATTCTAATTAATTCTCTTTTTAATAATATTGTGGATTTTTTCTTTTATTTTTTTAATTAATTCAAGATTATTGTATCTTCATTCAATTAAAGTCATTTACAGATATCCTTAAATATGTATCTTTTTGATACCTATAAAAAATTTAAAAGAATTGTTATTGCATAACCAATGCATATATAAAAATGTCATGAAATCGGAGTTCTGTATCGAATGCCAAAAGCAAGCTGGATATGAGAGAAGTTCAGCTATCGCTCAATTTTCAGTTCCAGTCTTTCTAATACGTGTTATAGAATAAAGAATCTGACCAGTTAGCTTTCTTAATTATAGTAATTATCTTAAAAAGTGGTATTTCACTCTTTAAGAAATGAAGTTCCCCTGTAGTGGCTATGCCACTACAAAATTAGTCCAAAGTGGCTTAGCCACTACAAAATCGTTAAGTGTGGTTTAGCCACTAAAAATCAGAGAATAAATAATTGACCGTTAAAAAACATATTTAGTACGATTTTCTTTTAAATTAGTCCTTTCATATGCCATAATACAGTGTTTTTATAGAATTTGTTTGCCTCTATTCAACCACTAGCCACAAGCTACCCACTAGTGATCCACTAGATCATTTTACGCCGGG